>BRYF01000010.1:11037500-11050000 GCA_030159135.1 Actinidia polygama
TGGGATAGATTCAAACAACAAAGAATTATTGATCAAGTTAAACATGAGTTTCTAGTAAAAACTCCAACTCCAATACAACAGATCCCAACTGCTCCAGTCACTCAAGTTCCTATCAAACCAGTTACTCAAGTTACCCTTGAAGGCTCTACATCAAGTTCTAAAGCCTCTAAGACCAAATCAAAAAAGAAATCAAAAAATAATGAGCTATTACGAGTAGCCAAATTACTACTTGCTAAAGCTCAATCCACAGAAGAAGAAGAGTCAGATGCATTAAATGAGTCAGAAGCTTCAACGAGTAATGATCCTTTCTCATCACAGTTTCAAGATGCCCAGGATCCTTTTGCATAAAGTCAACTATTTCAAATAGCTTCAGTAAATACTTTCACTTTTCTATCGAAATTACTCTGAGCCCAGCCCATTTGACTGTCAGAGACAAAATTCTAAAAATTAAATTCGAAAGAGATTCCCCGATGTGATCCCTTTGGCTATAAAAGAAGAAGAAGTCATCAGAGAAAGGAGAGTAAAACCAGAGAACCCAATATTCTCTTAACCCTTGTCTCACCTATTTCCCTTATAAACAATTTACTCATGTATTCAATTTTCATTTCAAGTTCAAGCATTGCAAGTTATTTCCAGTAAACTTTTAGTTAAACAATTGTAAATCACTACTTTGATTTAATTCAAGTATATTTTCAATATTTTCAAGTTTAAATTATCTGCATATCTGCCTCAATGGTTGATTTTACTATGTTTTATCTGCCTCAATGGCTGGTTTAATTTACTTACTACTTTCTTTCTTTCTTTCTTTCTTTCTTATATATATATATATATATATATATATATATATATATTCACGATAAGGCTTAAGAACAACTTGAAATTACTAGGAAGAAAATAAATAATAATAAGAATAAATTGCAAAAATGATTCTTGTAGTTTTACCTAACCGCGATTTTAGTCGCTATATTTTTAAATTTCACAATTTTAACTTTGTAGTTTAATTTTCTCACCAAATCAGTCCAGTTGGTAACGGGAGTTAGGTTACTGGAAAAAAATAGACAATAATAAGGATTAATTGCAAAAATAGTATTTGTAGTTTTACCTATCCGCGATTTTTAAATACTGTGATTTTAACTCTATAGTTTGATTTTCTCGTTAAATTAGTCTAGTTGATAATGAAAGTTAAGGTTTTGATGGATTTGACTTGCGTAATATGTATCATCATTTGAGGGACAAAATCAATATTTTTCTTACATTTTTACCCAATTTTCACTATAAATTGCCATCAAATGAGGTCATATGTACCATTATTTGAGGTACAAAATCGATACTTTTCTCTCACTTTTACTATAAATTTCCATCAAATGAGGTTACATGTCAATTATATACTTAAAATCAGTCCAAAAACCTAACTTCCATTACCAATTGGACTGATTTGGTGATAAATTCAAACTACAGGGTTGAAATCATGGGATTTAAAAATATGGAGACCGAAATCACAAATAGATAAAACTACAGGAACTATTTTTGCAATTTACCCTAATAATAATTCCAAAGGGAAAGTGGAGCCCTTGGTTCCAGGTTTATCCTGAATCTATTCATCCGTCCATCCATCCATCCATGATTTCAAGTAGGTTTTTTATGTCTTCTATCTCCAATATGTGTGGTACCTGAAAAGCGCTAAACAACTTGCCCATCAACTAAAAACCTGTCAAATTAAGTGTATCACTTTCTTGCAAAATAAATTGAAGAGAATCTCAAATTACTTGTGATTTGGGGTAAAATATTCGCACTTCGCCAAGAGACCACGTCGCCCACCTTCAGGTAAACCTCCATAATACCCCGTCGTGCTCGCCAGTGTTCCTGTCTCTAGTCGTTCTCCATCTCGCCAATGGGCGAGATGTCTCCATATCGCCACTATTATCCTGATCGCCCATCGTACCATCGCCAGTAATCAGTAGAGAGCTAAGCTCGCTAGTCTTCCCACCGTAAATAGGCAAGGTGAGGTACATTATCTCTATACAGATTCCATCTCCTTAGGAATTCTATCTACATATGAAAACTACTTGGGAAAAGATTCTTTCCATCACTACGCCTACAATCATGAGATGTCCTCCAGATGTCAGATCTCCCTATTAAATCT
The DNA here is from genome assembly GCA_030159135.1 of Actinidia polygama. NCBI lineage: Eukaryota > Viridiplantae > Streptophyta > Magnoliopsida > Ericales > Actinidiaceae > Actinidia > Actinidia polygama. The sequence goes on from BRYF01000010.1 coordinate 11,039,644, forward strand.
CCGATATCTATGGGATAAACTTTCATACTTAGCCGTCCGAGGATCATGCTGTAATTTTCTTACATGGCTGTCCATTCTCCATCTATATAAAAGCCGCTCCCCCATCATTATAAGGTACACAATTGAATACGCTCAATACATGTGCACCTCCCATTCCTGATATCGAGCGATCTCGCCACTCTCATGGCTCAAGCGACAATAAATCCCAGAACAATCATAGTACTAACCGAGCACAGAAGAGGCGACGTCGATCGCTAAGTCCTCCATGACGTGGAAGGAGTTCCTCTTCATTAGAATTCCGATCTAGCCGAGTTCCTGAAGTTGAAGGAGAGGAGGTCAGGAGAGGACAATCACCTCGCCAGAACGATTAGGCGCCCAGGCGCCGAAGTACATCCACCTCCCAAAAGATCCAGGACCTAGATGCCTGTCTTGATGCCATCAACACGGGTGCAGGCGCTCCAATAACTATAGATGCTTTGATCAAGCAGACTAATCCGTCATTCACATAAAGGGTGATAAGAGCTAGGGTTTCCTTCAGGGATGCTTAGACGAAGTAATGTGCAAAGCTTTTTCTGCCACCCTGAAGGGGTCGACGAGATCGTGGTTCTAAAAATTGCCTCCTGGAACCATTGACTCATTTGGCTCTCTGAGCAAGCTTTTCGTCGCCAACTTTATGAGCTGCCAGGTCAGATAGAAGAACGCCTCCCACTTATCCACTATTCACTAGATAGAGACCGAACTTCTAAAGGACTACGTGAAGCGGTTTAACCAAGCCATCTTCGAAGTAGAAGATCCAAGCGATAAGGTGGAAGTAGAGGTCTACTATTTGATTCCTTGTCCAAGAACATACCCGAGACTTTGTCAGTCCTCCAGAGCAAAGCTGACAAATATATCGCCGCGGAAGAGTTGGCCGAGGCGAAGCGGAGGCAATGAGGGAAAGATGATCACAAGAGAAAAGAGCCCGACATAAGGTGATCTGACTACGGGGATGAGATGAGGAACAAAAGGTCTGATCGAGATCCAAGACATACCAATGATAGACGCCCCCATTGCCCAAGTACTCACGGAAGTTAAGCATGAAGAATTCATCAAATGGCCTGGGAAAATCAAGACTGATCCTCAGAAGAGGAACAAGAACAAGTATTGTGAATTCCATCGAGACCACAACCATAACATAGAAGACTGCGTTTGACCTTATCAAAAGGGGATATCTGAGAAAATATGTAGCTGATCGCTCGCCTCCCAACTCACCAGACAGGAGATATGGCGACAACAAACCGACTACCGATGATATACAAGTGATCCATGACAGATTTGGATTCGGTGGATGTTCAAACTCATCCAGGAAGAGGCATGCCAAGAGCTCTAGTGGGTGAGCTGAGGAAGAAGTCTACAACCTTTCTTCGCTCGTCGTAGATATTCACCCGCCTATCTCCCTTATCAATGACGATCTGAGAGGCTTACACCTCCCTCATGATGACACCTTGGTTGTTTCATCCGTATTCGCCAACTTCAATGTTCAAAGGATCTTGATTGACAATGGGAGTTCAACGGATATCTTGTTCATCTCAGCGTTTGAGAAGATGAAGATTGGACTGGATAGACTCCACCCCTTCCATACTCCCCTAGTAGGTTTTGGAGAAAATATGATGCACCTACTTAGGTGGATCAAGTTACCAGTGACCTTGGGGACAAAGCCCCATCAGACCACCGTTTGGCAGAACTTCATCGTTGTAGATTGCCCTTTGCCTTATAATGCAATTTTAGGTCGCTCTACTTTAGGAAGGACCATGGCAATCACCTCAACCTACCACCTAAAAATAAAGTTTTCCACTTCAAAAGGGGTGGGCGAGGTGAGAGGCGAACGAAAAGTGGCAAGGCAGTGCTTCATTTCAGCCATGAAGGCGGAAACCTCCCCAGCCCCAAATGTCCAATAGCAATTATAGTTCACCGATGACGAGATGGAGTCTCTTAGGGACGAGGTAGAACATGTTATCTTGGTGGATCCCCGATAAATCAAAAACACCAAACCCCTTGAAGAAGTTGCTCTAATCTCCATACACGCAAATTATCTAGATCGCCAAGTTATGATCGGTACTGACCTTATCGACGAGTTGCGTTCCACCCTGGTAGACTTTTTAAAGAAAATTTGTTACGTCTTTGCCTTGTTGCAGGGTGATGTCTCGGGCATTGATCCTTAAGTCACCATGCATAAATTACCAAACCCGAGCGCCTGAAAGTCATAAAATGAGAAGTGGCCAAACTCATCAAAGCCAATGTCATTAAATAAGCTCATTATCTTGAGTGGCTCGCCAACGTTGTCGTCGCCCCTAAGAAGGGGAGAAAGTGGAGAGTATGCATTGACTTTACCGACCTCAACAATGTATGCCCAAAAAATAGTTTTTCTTTGCCAAAGATTGACCTGATAGTTGATGCCACGTCCAAGCACGAGCTCCTGAGCTTCATGGACGCCTTCTCTGGTTATCACCAGATCAAAATGTTCCCCCTAATGTGGAGAAAACTTCTTTTATCACAGAACGAGGATTATACTACTACAAGGTCATACCGATCGAATAAAAGAACGCTGGGGTGATATATCAGAGATTGGTGAATAAGATGTTCAAAGAACTAATTGGGAAGACCATGAAGGTATATATAGATGACTTGCTTGTCAAAAGCATTCAAGCAGCCAATCACATCGCCGACCTGGAGGAAGCATTCGACATCCTGCGGAAACATCGGATGATGTTAAATCCTTTCAAGTGCATCTTTAGTGTGTCGTTTGAAAAATTCCTCGGATTTTTGGGACCAAACGTGGAATTGAGGCAAATTCGAATCAGATTCAAGCCCTTCTCGCAATGAGCTCACCTAGAAATATCCACGAGGTACAGTAGTTGATTGGGCGAGTTGCTGCCTTTAGTAGATTCGTCTCCAAGTCAGTCGACAAACGTCTCCCATTCTTCTGAATCCTTAGAAAAAATCAAACCTTCCATTGGAATGAGGAGTCTGAAACGACATTTCAACAACTCAAGGAGTATCTCGGCTTGCCACCCCTGCTTACTATTCTTATAACGGGCAAAAAGAACTATTTGTGTACCTGTTCATCTCACCAACAGTAGTAAGTGTCGTGCTTATCCAAGAAGAGAACCGAGTTCAAAAACTGGTATATTATGTGAGCAAAGTCCTGATGGGGGTCAAGATCAGATATCTAAAAATTGAAAAACTCACCTGCGCCCTTCTAATCGCTGCCAGAAAACTTTGCTATTATTTTCAAGCTCATCCCATTGCCGTCCTGACTAACCAACCGTTGAAGCAAATTCTCCAACAACCAGACACCTCAGAAAGACTTTTGAAATGGTCCATCGAGCTCAGTGAATTCCACATCGATTTCAGGCCAAGTATGACAATAAAGGCCCAAGCTTTAACTGATTTCGTGGCTGAATCCACGCATGAAGCTGCTCTAGAACCAGAAGAGACTCTCCCCGAGGTAGAAGCTCCAGAGGGGCATAACTCGAACAAGGATCTTGCCCAATGGATGTTATTTGTAGATGGATCTTCCAATCAATATGGCTGGGGAGCAAGATTGGTCCTCCAAACCCCATCAGGCGAGTAGATGGAATACGCCATACGAATTGGATTCAAAGCCACCAATAATGAAGCCGAATATGAAGCCCTCCTCACCAGACTAAGAGTTGCCACAAGATTGGGAGTAGATTCTATGGATGCCTTAATTGACTCGCAACTGGTGGTCAACCAAGTCCAGAGGGACTACCTCGCCAAAGATGCTTGGATGGAGGCCTATTTAGACGAGGTCAAAAACATGTCCAAGAAGGTTAAATACTTCACCATTCGCCAGATCCCCAAAGAAGAGAATAAGAAGGCTGATGCTCTTGCCAACCTCGCCTCGACATTTGATTTCATGTCAGATATGAGTATACCTCTGGAATTTCTACCCAATCCAAGTATTGACATCGCCAAACCTGTCTGTCCAACAGAAGCAGACTTGACATGGATGGATGAAATCATTGCCTACCTCCGATATGGCACATTACCAAATGATAAGCTCCAAGCTCATCCGATTAAATATAGGTCTACAAGGTTCTGCATTCTTCAGAGAATTTTATATAAACGATGTTTTTCAAGTTCGCTCTTGAGTTGCCTCTGACCTGACAAAACTGACTACGTAATGAGGGAGATTCATGAAGGCATTTATGGAAATCATTCAGGGGCAAGATCGCTTATGAGAAAGCAATTCGACAAGGCTACTTCTGGCCTTGAATGGAGCATTATGCAGCGACATACACAAAGAAGTGTGACAAATGCCAAATGTTTGCTCCGACGAGTCACATCCCTCATACCGAGATGGTGCCAATGACCAGCCCATGACCATTCGCCCAATGGGGAGTCAACATACTCGGACCTCTTCCCCAAGCTCCATTGCAAAGAAAGTTTTTGATCGTCGCCATAGACTATTTTACCAAATAGATAGAAGTCGAGCCTCTCCCCAAGATCACTGAGAAAAATGCAAGGAATTTCATATGAAAGAGCATCATCTGTCGATTTGGAGTTTCCAAGGTTTTTATCTCGGATAACGCCAAACAATTCAACAATGATGGGTTTAAATAATTCTGCTTGAATCTCGCCATCTCGTACCATTTCTCCTCGCCTAGGCATCCTCAAGAAAATGGCCAAATAGAGGTTACCAACAGAACCGTCCCGAGGAACTTGAAAACAAGATTAGAAAAGTCCAAAGGTGAATGGGTGGAAGACTTGTCGAGCATAATCTGGGCCTATCATACAACGAGCAGGATCCCAACAGGCGAGATGCCTTACTCCATGGTCTATGGGATAGAATCAGTTATACTTGCCGAGATCAAAATGCCAAGCTTTAGGACCTCAAATTTCAACAAAGAGAACAATGACGTAGAGCTAAGGCTCAACCTTGATCTCCTTAATGAAAGGAGGGAAACAGTTGAGATACGCCGAACCGCTTACAAACACCAGATCTCCAAATACTATAACTAGAGGGTTAAACGCATGTCTTTTCTTCCGGGCAATCTAGTCCTACGAAAAGTCACCTTGTCCACATAGGAACCAAATGCAGGGAAGCTCAGTCCTACTTGGGAAGGTCATACAAGGTTATCAAAGTATCCAGACCATGAACTTATTGCTGGAAGACATGAATGGGAAGACACTCCCTCACCCTTAGAACGCTGAACATTTGAAAAAATATTATCAATAAATTCGTTGGTCGCCATGTATAATAAGAATGGCCTTGGGCGAATAAATGTTGGAATGTACTTGAACTAAGAACCTTGGAGACATCAAAGTATTCTCCCAGTTTGAACTTAGATAGAACATGCTTCGACCTTTCCCTCTCCAAGACATTCAAGATAGGTAGCTTGTTGTAGTGTTTGCCTGAAAAAACAATGAAACATGTTAGTAAAGGGCGAAATGATATGCCTTGAGATAAAAATGGATGAGCAAAGCTTACTTGGAGTGCCCTACGACCTCAGAGCTCGCGAAATTCCCTCGCCAAAGGGCATTCTCAGGAAGAACTCCCAAGCGTCTCCCGAGATGAAGAAAAACATTTTCTTCCATCCCTTCACATTACTAGGAGACCCCTTCAAGAGATTCTTTTCCGACCTCGCCTTGAAGTAAAGTCACCCCGAATCCGGTCCTGGACCCTTGAGCAAGCTATAGATGCTTCTGAACTCGTCACAGGACATGTGTCACTGGCGGAATCTCCATATCACCAACACGCATACAATACATTGTCACGCGTTGGGTGAAAGTTGGGTGGGACAAATGTGATAAAAATTCAAGACACTACGAATGTAGGGTGGATGGGCAATCTGAGACCAGCAGGGAAGACAACTTCGTAGAAAGTTATCTCGCCAGGTCGAGTGGATAAAATAGTCTTGCCTTTACTAGGGATCCTCGTTGGAATCCCAACTGGGAAAGAGTACGTGTCCTTCAGGCGATCTAGGTCTTCCTGAGTCATAGTGTTTTCTATGGTGTGAGGAGATTGGGCATCTACCTCAGGATTTCCCCTATGGCATGAAAGGTCTTCCTTAGGAGGAGATGCTTCGGGTAGGTCGCCTTTGAAAAAAGACGGCCAGTTAGTTTCGTCAGACATTGGTTTCTTCCCTAGATGCTCGGACACCCAAGAAGGTAAGGAGTCTAAGTCGTCTCCTAAGTCGGTCCTGCTAGACATGCACTAGGGGCTACAAAATTAAAGGCAAGAAAAGAATTGAATACTTACTAAGAAAATGGAAGAAGTGGCAAGCTCTTTGGGGTAAGGTGTACGTTAGAAGAAGCACCGGTTCGAAAGTGACAACAGAGTGCATAAACAGATGGGGTCCCCCTATTTATAGGGTCCTCAAAGGGCCAGGATCCACTCCCATCAATGGTGAAGATCTTGCAACGTTCTGACTTCTGAGACGAAAATCGCCATTCCCGCCGTTGTACTGCTTTTCTCGCCGAAACACGTTATTTTCACCATTAATGCTCTCACCCACGTGTTCTTTTCTGAATAGGGTGCATTAACTGCATCCGCCACGCGGCACCTCCCGAGGAAATGCCATTGTAATGCATCCACGTCATCAGCTGGAAGTTACTTCCCTTGATACTTTCCATTGATACTCGGAGATCCCAAGTGTTTCACCTTAGCATTCCGAGTAGGGGGCTACTGATGTGGGGTAAAATATTTGTACTTCGCCAAGGGACCACGTCTCCCACCTTCAGGTAAACCTCCACAATACCCTGTCGTACTCGCCAGTGTTCCTGTCTCTAGTCATTTTCCAGCTCACCAATGGGTGAGATGTCACCATATCGCCACTGTTATCCTGATCGCCTATCGTACCATCGCCAGTAATCAGTACAGAGCTAAGCTCGCTAGTCCCCCCACCGTAAATGGGCGAGGTGAGGTACATTATCTCCATACAGATTCCATCTCCTTAGGAATTCTATCTACATAAGGAAACTACGTGGGAAGAGATTCTTTTCATCACGACGCCTACAATCACGGGATGCCCTCCAAATGTCAGATCTCCCTATTAAATCTCTGATATCTCCGGGATAGACTTTCATACTTAGCCATTCGAGGATCACGCCATAGTTTCCTTACACGGCTCTCCATTCTTTATCTATATAAAGACCGCTCCCCCATCATTATAAGGTACACAATTGAATACGCTCAATACACAGTGCATTCTCTTCGGAGATTCATATTTTATACTTCGCCCAGTTTGTCTTCGCCTTGGTCTGATTCGCACACCGGGGGGTTTTGAGCGACCTCACCCCCGCCGTTACCCCCCACCGGTAACGTTTGTTCAGTGGTCTATGCAAGTCACCCATCTTGTTGTCGAGATCCAATGCTGAGGCAAATGAGAAATATTGACTGTTGAATTGCTCGCCCCAATTTTCTACCACAACAACTTGTGTTCCCACAGCACTACGGTACCATTGTTGTTTTATCCAATTCCATGTATGCCATTGTTATTTGTTTTTCTAGTGTACTTATTCTTCTTTAATTTCTAGCATTATGCAGCGTTGAAAGTTTATAAATCACTTGTCCCCTCACCTCATTTAAAAAGTCCTTTTTAAAAAAATATATTTCAAAATCCCCCTAAATTATTGACCAAAATGTCACATACACGCCTCAATTTTAGAAAATAATATTTAACCACCTTAACTTTCAATTGTCCAGTTTTTTAAGTTTAGAAAATCACTAATCAAATCCATACACGAAGGACACAGTGAATACCATATAATGAGGCCCACAATCACAATCCTTTAGACACCAAACCATTGTCAGTCGGTTGACTACACAATTTAGTAGAAATCGATCCTAATCAAGAACCCTACAACCCTAATATATCCAATCACGAGCAAATTTGGGAATATTAATTTAAAACCTAAGTAACGAAGGCAACATTGTTAACCCTGCTTTTTTTTACTCATCCCATGTGCCACCATGTTGTGTGGCAGTTCATTTAGACAATTATGTTTTTTCCTTCAAATTCAAAATGTTTTCTTAAAATCCAGCTCAGTGTCACGTGTTTACGTTCCATTTAGAAATTGAAGGAGTTAGACATCGGGGGTCTAGGTGATGAATTAATTGAAAGTTCAGGTATTTAAATAATAGTTTATAATTTTTTTGTGTCTATAAAGTATTTGATCACCAGTTCAAAGGAATTTTGAATTTTCCCGATATGAAATTCTCCAACTTTGGTAAATGAACTCAATGTTTCGTCGATCGGTTTCTGATCATCTCTGGTTGCTGTGACCAAGCTATTGATTCTCTGCTGCCAGCAGAATGTTTTATGATCAAACATTGAAATTCCCATTCCCTTGATACTAGTTTCCTAGAAAGGAGATCTTTACTTTTATTCTAAATCTGTTGTTTTGTGGAAGTCCATCCTTGCCTTACAAGAGGAAAGGCACCACAAAGGCATTATTAGATTATCTTCTACCAAGATATTTGACTTTAAGACAGTTGATGTCATTCGATTCATTCCCTCCTACCCACAAAAATTTGTAGTCCTAATTTGACATCCCACGTGAGATATCAGTATTGTATAATCAACCATTAATCTAGACTTGTGCTTGAACATTTAAATCACGTGATTAAACTATTCAAGTTATTGGAACAGTAGATGGGTCATTACAAATGGTATCATAGCCAAGCCTCTCATCTCGTGTAGCGCTATGTGGTCTCACGTTAGTGAGATAAGAATTGTTAATCTGATATATAATAATGAATCATAAGAATAACTTTGGGTTTAATTATTTTGGGCATTGTGGTTAAGTTCCATTCAAGTTATTGGGCTAGTTGACGGGTAAAAAGTTTTTCATTCATTTTCCGGGAAAAAAAAAAGAACTAGGAGGAAATTCTGCACTATCAATACAATGCCATTGCTGATTATAACCTTCCGTAGAAGGCCTTCAAAAATTAGGATTCTAACTAGGTGTTCTGGGGCTGTTACTTTTTTTGAAATCAATGAATAAGGATCCCTTGATCATTCAATCATAGTTAGCTAAGTACTATGGTTCGATTTAATTTTTCTTTAGTTAAACAATAACTAGAGGCCGTACACACCTATCAATTTAATTTATAATCTTTTCAAATTTGTTTAATAAATGGCTTCTTTAGAAGACAGACAAACAAAAAGGTACTTGATTAATTCTCGAAAGGACATTCCCAAAAGAGTCCCATTCCAAATATTAATTCACTTGAATCCATCTTTGCATGACATGGTTATTTACTTGATTAATCTGTCTTGTTAGCAGACAAAGTTCTCTAAGCCCTGTATAAATTGACTTTTTTAAAATTATTATATTTTTTAATTTGTTCTTTATTTTGTAATAATGTGTCTCTTCGTAATCTAATAATTCCTACAAATTATCGGTCGCACCCTAACCAAGGTTACAGACCACTCCGCAGTGTAATGATAGCATCATATAACCTTTGCGCCTTTTCCATTGATGACTTTACAGTACTACCAAGCGGAGAGCTCCTATAATTTACAAAGTTCTTGTCCACACAGGTCAACTGATACTCAAAAAAGTCAATATAGATAAACACCATAATTTAGGAATTTGACTGTGAGGTTATTTATAGTCATTTTTATGTATCTCTCTCTCTCTCTATATATATATATATTAAGGTTATAGCTCGGTTGTCTTGCAAACACCAAAGACTTTGGCCAAAAGAGTGTACAAGCCCATTCAATCGTGATTGGGAAATCATAAAATTTATTTGTTTATCACCGATGAGTGGAGGTAAAGGACGTACTTACCCAAATGCTAACATGTGTCGGATATTATTTATATTATTCGATCACCGTTGTTGTTGTATGACTCTAATGGAGGAATGGAAGAAAATGATTATTAAATTTGGCACAGGCCACCATGTATGCATTTAAATGTAGTACAAGATGACTAGGCACGAGGAAGTTCGTATACAAAGAGATGTCACTAGTGCCTATTTCAAGGAAGCTATGAAAGAGTTTCATAAAATGAACCCTCTTTCTTTTGACGGTCTAGGTGATCCGACAGTAGCTGACCGTTGGTTATCCCAGATTCATAAAATCTTTGATACTGTGAGGATCACTGAGGATGATATAAAGGTGTATTTTGTATCCTACCAACTAGTAGGCGAGGCCAACGAGTGATGGGAGTCTATTAAGGAAGCTAAGGGGGTGGATTGTAGTATGACTTGGGTTTATTTTGAGTCTACTTTCCAAGACCAATATGTTTTCGAGGATTACCGTGATGAGTTTAGCAATTGCTTTGAGAAACTTGTTCAAGGTGACATGACAGTTTCTGAGTATGCGATTAAGTTTCACTCTTT
>BRYF01000010.1:11090000-11095000 GCA_030159135.1 Actinidia polygama
TGTGAGTTGAGGAGAGTGAGGAGTAAGTGTGTATATATGTGTGGTTGTAAGGCTGAGTTGGGAAATGATCCCATGCAGTTTCCCTATTTTAATTTCGTGTTCCCTTTTTATTTTCCCGTTTTCGCTATGGGCGTTCGAATGCTAAGAATGATTCTGGACTCTGGCTTTTGAACTCTCTTGCTTACAGTTTGAAACATGCGAGGCTTAAAATTTGGGTTTTTGGCCTTACCGTTCGAACGCTCCAAATGTGCTGTCAATGAGCGTTCGAACGCCTAGGCAAAATGCTCGACCGTTCGAACGCTATTTCTGGCGTTGGAACGCTAAGATGGATCCTGGGTAAAATTTATAAGTTTAGGGCTTTTAAATATTGGTTAACCTAAATTGGTTCTTTTGGACCCTTAAACTTATATTACTCCCTCTAATTATTATACACGTCATAATATACGTAATAAATGGGATTTACGGATGCGGGGTGTTACATTCTCCCATCCTTTATAAAAGTTTGTCCTCAAACTTGGCTAACGTCATCATGCTTTCGCTGCGCACTCTGATAAAAGCATTCGCTTCATCGAATGTCTAATTCATGATAGCTAATGTATTTGATAGGTTTTAACCCGTTGCGACTGCCTCTACTGCCCTCTCAGTGGAGCAGCCTACAACAGGGTAATCCGGTTATACTATCTCAAAACAAATCGGCCTTCCCCGAGATGTTTGGGCAATTGGAATCAATGAAATGTTAAACGAGATTGAAAATCAATATTGATATTGTGAAGTGGAATCAACGCACCTCATCTCATGACAATGTTTATTCAAATAGGAACGGATATCGATCTCGAATTTCATCTTCTTGTTCCCAAGTCGATTCATTCCACGTATGATTCGGCCATAACACTCGTACTAAAGGTATGACCTTGTTCCTAAGAACTTGGTCACGACGATCGACAATCTCGATCGGTCTTCCGACGTAACTTAAATCTTCGCTTACTTCCAAAAGATAATGGTTAATCATGTGTGTAGGGTCATGGACGTACTTTCGTAACATCGAGACATGAAAAACATCGTGAACATGCGAAAACTCCGGTGGAAGAGCAATACGATAAGCGACGGCTCCAATTCATTGAAGAATTTGGGCCTAAAATTTGTCGTTCTCCAACTTCGGTCCAACACACGGGCAACCTACATTTTCTTCCATATAGTGCTTCGTACGGTGCCATTCCGATGCTTGCATGAAAATTATTGTTATAAGCAAATTCCACGAGTGGCAAGTGTGTTTTCCAATTTCTTTGGAAATCGAGTACGCATAGCTGTAGCATGTCTTCTAAAGTCTGGATGGTTCTCTCCTACTGTTCGTCCGTCTGAGGATGGAAAGCGGTGCTAAAGTTTAGCTCAGTGCCTAGAGCTCTTTGTAAACTTTTTCAGAACTTAGACGTAAATCTCGGATCTCAATCTGATACTATCAAAATAGGCACACCATGAAGTCGTATAATCTCTGACATGTAAAGGTTTGCGTACGTACTTTGACAATGAATACGTGATCTTCACTGGCAAGAAATGTGCCGACTTAGTGAGACGGTCTACTTTGACTCGTTGACATTGTAGACATCATACTACAACTCCACTATCTCTTTCGTTACACATCATAGACGAATAGTTTTAAACTCTTTGATACACTCGTTCCATTACTAATGACAATGAGTACTAAACTCGATTATTTAACTTAATTCTCTGATAAGCGTGCTAATAGGATGTCGTATATTGGCATATTCATCATACTTATTCTACACATGATTCTGGCGTAACTTTTGTACTAATGGGATAACTTTAACTCTAAGGATTTCGTTATAGCGACCCTAACTCTCGATCAATCTTTCAAGGTAACTAAATCTTCATTCATAGCTAAGGGATAGTGATCAGTCATGCATATGGGATCATAAACTTACTCTTGGTTCAGAATTCTCGTCGCCTCGCAACTCCTATCAATACTGATTTAGTGGTTATTTCTCGATTTGTGTGTGCATCCTTGCGTAGGGGCCATGCTAATCTTCTTTGTGTCGTTCCAATTTTATCAGATGTCCCCGAAAGGACCGTATTGATATTTGATGTAATCATGTCCGTGTGTCTATGCCCCAAGGCGAAGTACTAGTACTATTGAATCATTTTCTTCTAACCAGTCTAGGAGTCGAACCTCCAACCTTTTCTATCCTAAAGAAAATATATGGTAGAGAGTCTTGAAAATGGGTCTAATATTCGAATTTAGATTAATGTGAAATTCTATCTCCCTGTCCTTTAAGGAATTAATTAATTTATCGGATATATATATTGGAAAACTTGCTTCCAACTAGAAATATATATATATATATATATAAACCCTGAATCCCTTTGTGGGATGAATGAATTGTAAGCCTATGGATGGTGGAGAAACGCGTATGTCTATAAAGACGTGTATAGGTTGACTACTACTAAAGGGTGTACCTGGCATTTCTGGGGTAGTAGCCGGGGTGTTCTCTGACATAGGTGCGGAGGCTTGGCCTTGCCGCAGTTGATTATCCCTTCTTGTAATTGTAAGTTGTGGGACTGATTCTGACGCTGATGTTCCAGCTCTGTGTGCCCTATTCCTTTGTGGACAATCTTTGATTCGGTGCCCTTCTTGGTCACACTCATAACAAGTCGTGCTTTCTTTACGACATGCGCCCCAATGCTTTTTCTGACAGTTTGGGTAAGTTGGTATTTTATTAGGCGTATTCCCTTGGTGTCCAGTGTCTTCTTGTGGAGTTGATGAATTCCCACTTGAAGATACGGAACTCTGTCGTTTTGAACTTTGTTCTATGTTTAGGTTTTGTCCCAATCTCTTCTTACTATTCCCTTGGTATTGAGTCATTTCGTCCAATGCTCCTTAAATAGTTATTGTTCGATGTTCAGGTGCATTAGCGTTGTTGTTGAGAGCATCCCAGACTACTTGAACAAGTCCTTCTAGGATCCTCTCTACACGGTCCATTCGGCTTTCGAGCTTTGTCGTCCCTTTACGGTCTTCCTTCCTAGGAGGCATAGCTTCTACAATCGCATCAAGTTTTTAATCGTTCAGCATAATGATAGCTGTATCATCTCTCATGTATAGAAATTATCAAGCCATCAAAAGACATCTATTACATCATACAACTTCAAAGACATAATGATTTTAATCGTGAAAAATTGGTCATCTAATGTCCAGGTTGATCTCATCTTTACATAAATTCAAGTTCTTGGATCAAACCACAATGAGGTGAAAGTCCTCCAATTTACTTTAAGTTAGTGTATTTCATATAGATATCCCAAGGAAAAGTCCTGAGGTGAAATGTTCTAATTGACTCGAACTAACTCGTACGATTATACATTCCTCATCCTTAAATCGAGGACGGTAACATGTGAAACAGTTCAACCATTAAAAAGATCAATCCGTACTCCCACATAACATCATCAATCGTCTTTCAAAAAGAAACACGTATACACTTAGTGAGATACAAAATCCTATTACTTCAATAAAATAAAACATATACCGACCATAATCATTGAAATAAAGCAAAATCGATTACATCTCTCTTTACATTCTATTTTACTTAACTTGTCAATGATACCGTTGTCTTTCTAAATCTTAATTTTGTGTCTCCAAATTAGAATCGTGAATTTCTAAACTTCAAGATATAACTCCAAATTTATGAACATATGTGCATCTAGAATTCAAAGATCATTGTACCTGAGTATGACATCAAAATAATAATTTCTCTAGTAAACTAGAAACATCATCACAATCATAATAGTAATATGCTTTGAGCATTCTGAACTACTTGAATCATTTCTTCTAGGGTTTCCTTCTATACGTCAATTTAATTTTCGAGCATTACTACCCTTTTATGGTTTCCTTTTTATGGTAGCGTGGCTCACAACATACATGTCTAACGCTTAGACATTCCTCATAACAGTAGCTAAAATACACTTCAGTAAGTGGTAACTCGTATACTACATATGACATACCCTAGTCGATCCTAGATTCCTACCTAGGTATGACTCGATCTTATAGCGTCCTGAACATGACTTGATCTTACGGTGTCAACTTATCGTCCTAATAGACATGACTTAATCTCAGAGTGTCATTTTGTAGTTCGGTGTACGAGGTTAACCTATTGCTCTGTATACGGTGTAAACCTATTGCTCTGATACCACGTGATGGCTGGCGGCTGACCGCCAAGGCCAACTTACCTGTCTTCCTGTGCATATTTATTCAGAATGACATAATTTTTTCTTTTGCGGAAACGTAATCATACTGAAAATAATAAAGTGTCACATTCATACTGTACACAGAGCTATGCCTAAGTTCAACTATTTACATACATCTTATGACCGAATTAAACTATACATATTACGGCCATACATTTTTACATAACATAAGGCCCATGGGCCACAAAATTAAATTCACACGACGCCTTCTTCTATGATTCTTCGGATTGGCTTCCTGAAAAGGTTTTTGGAAAACGTAAGCTTTAAGCTTAGTGAATAACATCAATGCATGAACGTAACATACCATGGATCATTTTCATATCATGCATAACATAGCATAGCGTAAGCAATGTGAGCATACATAACTTTTCTTGAACATTCAACTTTCATAATCTTTCATAAACATGGCATCACATGCTTTTATAAACATACATAGCATATCATAAAACGTAACAACCCGGCATGACATGATGACCATATAGGTCGGGTGGCTCTTTAGGCCTAAGATATCTCCTTTGTAGATGGCTTTATTTCACGTCCTCCCATCTACCTTTTAGGACTATCTGACTTGGTTTAAGTCCCATCAGAGGGGACCCCGAGTGTCACATGCATATAATTTGAACATATCCATTTTGAATGTAAATCAACCATCCATGGGTTTTCATTCATAGCATAAATATTTGCATACTTTTGCAAGACATGACATTTATATTGCAAATACATTTGATGCATTGAAGGCCTGAAAAATA
>BRYF01000010.1:11100000-11102500 GCA_030159135.1 Actinidia polygama
AAATGGCTTCTTCAATTGCCACCAAATTAATGCGTCTCCTTCAAACGTGAACGTGGCAAACACTACTTTCTGCTCCTCTGTGCATGGTAGAACTTCGAACACCCTCTCGATACCCAATAGCCAAGACTCCGCAGTCATGGGATCTGGGTTTTCGTAAAAAGTTGGGGGCTTCAGTTGTTGAAACTGCTTAATTATAGTACGGGGCATCATATCTGCTCCTGGCACTGGCATTGCTGGTTGCTCAGGAAAATTGTCATGGTTATTGTTGTGAACCTCGTGGACTACTTGAACTAGTCCTTCAAGGATTCTCTCTATACGGTCGATTTGGCCTTCGGGCTCCGCTGCCCCTCTACGGCCTCGACCTCTTCTAGGTAGCATAGCTTCTACAAGCACATTTAGCGTTTAGACATATATGTATAACAATAGTTATATTACATCTTATCATGTATCACATAATGCATATTCTATTCAGTCTTAAACTTCTATCTAGACATGACTCTATCGTCGTATGGTGTAAACCTATAGCTATGTGTACTACATAAACCTAATGCTTTAATACCACTCTGTCACGCCCTGCAACCAGGCCTATGCGGATCATGGGCACGTGATGGCCGGCGGCTAGTTGCCAAGGCCAACTTACCTGTCTTCTGATTGATCTCCTGTGCAGTATCATTTAAAATGACATAAATTTTTCTTTTGTAGAAACATAATCATATTGAAAATAATAAAGTGTCACGTCCATACTATACACAGAGCTGTGCCTAAGTTCAACTATTTACATATATTTTATGGCCAAATTAAATTATACACATTATGGCCGTACATTTCTACATGACATAAGGCCCATAGGCCACAAAACTAAATCCACATGACGCCTTCTTCTATGGTTCTTCTGATTGGCTACCTGAAATTTATTTTTAAAAACGTAACCTAAAGCTTAGTGAATAACATCAATGCATGTGCATAAAATACTATGGATAATTTCATATCATACGTACATCATATACATAAAACACGTGAGCATGAATATAACTTTTCTTGAAATATAACTTTCATAAACATGATGCTCACATAGCCATTTCAAACATACTTCTATAGTCATATATGACATATCTGAAAGATGCACATAGGCATATCATAGCTGAAAACTTGTAACAACTCGGCTGAACTGAGTGCCATATAGGTCTGGTGGCTCTTTAGGCCTGAGATATCTCGATTTGCAGATGATTTTATTTCACGTCCCACATCTACCTTAGGACTATCAGACTTTAGGTCCCGTCAGAGAGAACTCCGAGTGTCACCATACATGCATATTCTGAATATACTTGATTTTTCATGTGAATCCATGTTAGACATAAAAATTATTTAACAGTCATGCTAAATCATTTATCCATGGGATTTCAATACATAGGCATCATAACATTTTCATACGTTTCGAAGATATGACATTCATATTGTAACATATTCATTTTATGCATTGAAACGTGAAAAACATTTGCATACATATAGTATAAGTTGAAAATCATTTTTAAAATACATAGATTTTGTCTATGTCATTGTGTTACTCACCTGATTTTTCATGTCTAGGCTCTATGCTCGGTGTTCCTACATATAAGGATACAACATATCAATTTACTTTAAGGAAAAAGGCTGAAACTAATTCAATTTAGACTTGGCATTCGAATGTTGGAATTGGCGTTCGAACTCTAAGGCTAAAATGGCTGACCGTTCGAACGCTCAAAAGTGTTCTACAAGTGGCGTTTGAACGCCTAGGCAATATCTTCAGACCGTTCGAACGCTGTTCTTGGGCGTTCGAACGCTCACTGTGTGAAATCATAGGAACAGTGGTTGGTCTCTAACAATTCTTCTAAATCTTTTCTAATACAACTCAAATCACTCCAAGAGTCCTAGAGTGTGGAGAAGGACTCAAGGAGGTTACAATATCTAAAATTTTCCTTTCAAAAGTGACCCTAACATTCTAGATCTAAGATTAAAGTTAAGGTAAAACCCTAATCTATACATATATACATATAATTAAGAGGTTTTGAGGTTATACCTTCTTTCCAAGCTTCTCTTGAGCTTCACTATGGAGTCTTTTGATCTTTCCCAAGCTATCTCTTTCTTTCTTCTTCCTTCTCTTCTCTTCCTTTTCTCTATTTTCTCTCTTCTCTCTCTTTGACTGTGTGTGTGTGTATATGTATGATGTATGTGTGGTTGTAAATATTGAGTTGGGAAATGATCCCATGTGATTCGTCCTTTTTTTAATCTTGTGTTCCTTTTTATTTTCCTGTTTTTACTGTTGGCGTTCGAACGCTAAGAAGGATTTTTGACACTGGCGTTCGAACGCCAGTTCGAACGCTAAGAAGGAATTTGGTTCACCAGGGTTCGAACGCCCTGCTTACAGTTCGAAACGTGCGAGAGCTTGAAATTTGATTTTTAGCCTTGGCGTTCGAACTCCCATATGGGCGTTCGAACGCCTAGAGAAAAACTGGGCAGAATT
>BRYF01000010.1:11132500-11142500 GCA_030159135.1 Actinidia polygama
TAGCATGCTAGGGTTCAGATTAATGGTTGAGTTTGAGTTATGTAAGTCTCCTTAGGATATCCTTCATATTCTACAAGCCTTAGAAAGATTTAAGTTAATTTGATGAAGTTTTTGGTAAAAATTATAAGTTCAGTTACTGTTCCTACGATTTCGGCCACGCTATGTATGTAAAAAGTTTAAAAATTTAGGCACAACTCTGTATACTTTGTGTGTACATCACACTTTACCATTTTCAATTATTATGACATTTTTACAAAAAAATCATCATTTTAAATGAGTATTTATAGGTAATCAACCGCTTTAAGGTAAGTCGGCCTTTGTGGGCAAGCCACTGGTTGGTCACGAGCCCTCGATCCGCATAGGCTGAGTTGCGGGGCATGATAGAGTGGTATCAGAGCAATAGGTTTATACTATACACAGAACAATAGGTTTACACTGTACATAGAGCAATAGGTTTACACCGTACATAGAGCTACAAGATGACACTGTAAGATCGAGTCATGCCTAGGTAGGAATCTAGGATCAATTAGGGTATGTGATATATAGTATACGAGATATGACTTACTAAAGTGTAATTTAGCTATTGTTATGAGGAATGTCCAAGCGTTTGACATGTATGTAATGAGCCACGCTACCATGAAAGGAAAACCGTAGAAGGATAGTAGTGCCCAAAATTGGATTTACGTATAGGAAGAATCCTAGAAGAAATGGTTCAAGTAGTTCAGGATACTCAAGCATATTTCCATTATGGTGGTGATGGTGTCTCTAGTTTTCTAGATAAATTATTACGTTGGTAGATTTTGTATTTGACAAGTGTATACGCGTTTCTTCTTGGGAGACACTTGATAACTTCACGTGGGAGTACGGATTGACTTTCATAATAGTTCAATCATTTCAAATTTTACTGTCATCTATTAAAAGATGAGGGATGTATGATCGTACGAGTTAGTTTTAGTCAATGACTCCTTACCTTAGGATTTTTCCTTTGGACGTTTCTATGTATAGGTTGAGTAGTAATTACGGGATCTATATAGAATACTCTAATTTAAAGTAAATTGGAGGACTTCTACCTCATTTGATAGGTTTAACATAAAGACTTGACTTTATGAAAGGATGAGATTAGTTTTGACTTTTGAGAGCAATTTTCATGATTTAAATAATTATGCTTTTTAGATTGTATGATGTGATAGGTGTCTCTTGGTGGCTTGATTTTTTTTTTATCTAAAAGATGGGATTGGTGATATCAATCTGATTGATTTTATATAGTTGAATCGGTGACACATTTTCATCATCATTGTTAACGTTGTTATTAGGACACACTGGATTTATTCATTATGTATTAAGTTATTCTTTGATATAGACTTTGAACAATAATGATCTATGGTTTCACTTTCTACTGTTGAGCAATAATAATAAGAGAATTCTAGATGAGATGATCAATGTAATATACCCTAGTATTGAAGGGAAAATGACCGTAGTAGAGTATAATACCAAATTCATTGAATTGTCTCTTTATGCTCGTACGTAGTATCATTGGAGTCTCGCAAGGTGAGGAAATTTGAAGCAAGGTTGCGATAGAATATTTTAGTTTCGATATATATGATAATTGGAGTAAAATATAGATTGGACCACGGTACAAGCAATGCAAGGGCCTACTAGCACGGCTGACACTAGGGCATCCATAGGGAAAACTTTGAACGAGACTAGGAAAATCTCAATGTGAGGGTATGAACATTAAGTTTGAGGGATGCTTTTTGAAGAAAACAAACGATTCTACGTCACAGTAGCAGTATTTTGTTAAGTCTTCATCTACCATTTCGGTAGTGTTGTCTGGCCAGACATATCAGGGAAGGCCGCTTTGTTTTGGTTGGCACCAGTCAGGGCACCATGTTGTGGGCTTCCCACTGAAAGGGCAGTAGAGGCAGTCGCAATAGAGGGGTCAACCCCACAGTCAGGCACATGACAGTCACAAGTTAGGAGACCACATACTTGTTTTCAGTATGGTCAAGTTGGACATTTGTCGATGCGAAGAATATAATTATGGTTATGATATGAGACATTGTGGTAATCCATGGCCTTTATTCATTGAGATTATTAGGAGATAGATTCGTAATTAAGAATCAGAGTGCTGATTCCAATCTTATAAGGTATGTTAATTGCATCTTGATTTAGTTGATTGAGGCTATTGTTCTAATAAACCGAAATTAGTTAGGAATCTTGATTTGATTCTAGTTCTATATAGAAGCTCAACCTTTAAAGTATTGGAAATTTATTCTTTTGATGAATTAATGATGAAAGGTGATGTAATTATTTTTATAGTGAGAGGTTTTGTTATATGTTTGTCTTATGGGCTAGATGATTTCCTTACATCTACAACACTTATGTAAAGTAAGTTAGATTCTTAAATCATTATAGAAATAGATTATATGTATATTCAAGTTAGTACCACGATATCTTTAGAATTGTGGAAGCGAGAATTTATATTGTATACCAATATTGGGGTAAATTGCAGATTATGTTCGCATAGAGAGTACGATAGGATTTTACTGATATGTTACAGGTGGAATGTTGAGATTTTTGTTTTAAACAGTTTATTTTTAGTTTGCATGACTTATGGTTTGGTTATATTGAACTTGACGTCAACAACTTGTAGGTGATGAGTTAAGATTGAGTGTTAAGAGTATGACAGTAGATGATATGGTATTAAGATACTGATTTTAGTTTTTACAATGACCAGAAGTATGTTGCAATGTTGGAATTACAATCAATGTGAATTTAATTGTATATTTTGATTAGGAGCCCTTAGAAGATATTTTGATTAGGAGCCCTTAGAATTTGATGTCTTTCACGATGAACTACCTGATTCCTTGGTGGATTGGGAATCGAATAAGTCACCATTAAGAATGAGAATCCACTATTGAGAGCAACTAATTTGTTTTATTAACCTTAGGACACCCAGGTATTTCTAAGAACTTGGATCAAAAGTGTATACCGATTTTGAAAAAAAATTTAGAGATAGACTTACAAATCAAATTCGGAGTTGATGACAAGATGTCAAAGATATTTTTAGTATTTATTTTGGATACACAAATCATTCATCCCACAAAGGGTTTCAGAGTATATATATAAATTTATATATTCCTATTTGGAGCAAGTTCCCTGCTATATTCAAAAAGCTAGTGTCTGTACTTTGTCGTCTCCTCGAGGATTTAGATTTGCGAGTTAAGTAAAGATTTTGACCTTCTCATTCAATATCATTTGGACAAAGCCAAGGTAATAGCCGATGTCTTGAGCCGAAGATCAACCACTCATCTAGCATGCCTTCATACGTCACAACGATCAAGTCCTTAAAAAAGAAAGTTATTCCATTAGTGCAAGTTTTATGCCAGA
Source organism: Actinidia polygama (assembly GCA_030159135.1). Taxonomy (NCBI): domain Eukaryota; kingdom Viridiplantae; phylum Streptophyta; class Magnoliopsida; order Ericales; family Actinidiaceae; genus Actinidia; species Actinidia polygama. The sequence continues at coordinate 11,135,891 of BRYF01000010.1, forward strand.
ATTATATGTGGGAGGAGCAATATGAGTACGCCAAAATATGATAGTCTATTGAGACGCTGATTGGAGAACTAAATGGAGTAGATGAGTGTAGTACTCAAGGTCATTGGTGATAGAGTGAAAGTATTGAAGAGTTACAATTTGATCGGATGGAACATTAACCTCACGAGTGTTTGTCAAGCCCCGCAACCCGGCCTATGCGGATTGAAGGCGCGTGATGGCCGGCGGCTGGCCCGCCAAGGCCTACGTATCATCAACCTGTGCATATTCATTTAAAATGACAATAATTTTTCTCTTGCGCGGAAGCGTCATAATATGGAAATAATAAGGTGTGCGTGTCACCATACAGTATACAGAGTTGTGCCTATGTATTTCAATTTACATACATCCCAAGTTAAACTTCAAACTTACATAGACTAAATACATAACGTAGGGTCTTACCCTCATAATACAACATAAGGCCCCTTAGGCTTACAAAACTAAGTCTGACTTATTCAACCTCCTTGCGGCTCCTCGGATTGACTACCTGAAATTTGTTTTTCTAAAACATAAGCTAAAGCTTAGTGAATAACAACGAATGCATGAACGTAAAATACCATGGATTATTTTCATATCATACATAACATAGCATAGCGTAGCGTAAGCAATGTGAGCATACATAACTTTTCTTGAACATTTAACTTTCATAATCTTTCATAAACATGGCATCACATGCTTTCATAAATATACATAGCATATCATAAAACGTAACAACCCGGCATGACATGATGACCATATAGGTCGAATGGCTCTTTAGGCCTGAGATATCTCCTTTGTAGATGGCTTTATTTCACGTCCTCACATCTACCTTTTAGGACTATCTGACTTGGTTTAAGTCCCGTCAGAGGGGACCCCGAGTGTCACATTCATATAATTTGAATATATTCATTTTGCATATAAATCAACCATCCATGGGTTTTCATTCATATCATAAGAACATATCATAGCATTTGAAGACATGGCATTCGTATTTAAAATAATGTTGATGCATTGAAAGCATGAAAAACACTTGTACATACATAATATACTTTGAAAACGTTTTGAAAATATATAATTTTGTTCATAGCATCGTGTTACTCACCTGGATCTCCTGGGTTAGGTGTTAGACTTTGCGTTCCTACACATATAAGGGACAATACGTCATTACTATGTTCAATAAGGCTAGTGTTACAAATCAAATTGATAAAATTCCTCGATTGGACTTAATTGTTTCGTTCTAGGTCTAACCATCTTGAACATGTACCCTAAGTTCTCAAAAGGTAGTTAAAAGGGCTTAACATACTATGGTTGAATTTACTAAGTCTTAAGAAAAAATGTCAAATTTGCCTAAAAATGGTCTTGGCGTTCGAATGCTGGTTCTGGGCGTTCGAATGCTAGACCATTCGAACACTGTTCTTGGGCGTTCGAACGCTCCCTGCGTTCAGTGACATGAACATTAGATGATCTTACTAATTTTTACCAAATCACAATCAACTAACTTGAATCTTTCTAATATTTTGAGGGTAAAGTATATCACTCAAGGACACCATCATACCTTAAAATGGGCATTTAATTTGAAGCCTAACTTAGTAAATCTAAGTTTATAATAAACTAAAAACCTAAGTATACATATATGTGTAAATACATGGATTATGTGTTTATACCTTTTTCAATGCTTCTTTGAGCTCCCAAAAATGGCTTCCTAGCTTGAGTTGAGCTCCCCCAAGCTCGAACCCCTCTCTCTCTTCTTCCTCTCCTTTCTTCTCTCTGTATGCGTGAGTGTGTGTTGGAAGTGAAGAGTAAGTGTATATATATGTATGGTTGTAAAGGCTAAGTTGGGAAATGATCTCATGCGGTTTTCCCCATTTTAATTTCGTGTTCCTTTTTTCATTTTTCAGTTTCTACTATGGGCGTTCGAACTCTCCTTTTTGGCATTCGAATGCTTAGAAGGATTTTGGGCTATGGTGTTCGAACCCTCTTGCTTACAGTTCGAAACATGCGAGGCTTGAAATTTGGGTTTTTGGCCTTACCATTCGAACGCTCCAAATGAGCAGTCAATGGGCGTTCGAACGCCTAGGCAAAATGCTCGACCGTTCGAACGCTCATCTTGGCGTTCGAACGCTAAGAAGAAAACTGGGTAGAAATCATAAGTTAAGGTTTAAATAAATTCTAACTTATTTTTTAGTCTCTCTGACCATTAACTTCCTATAATCCACTTTGATTGTCGTTTACGGCGTAATTTACGGAGTCAATGGAGTTTAAGGATTCGGGGTGTTACAGTGTTTGTCTAAAGTCTGAAACAAAAGAATATTGTCAGAGTGGCGCGACGAAAGCATAATAAAACTTCTAAGATTGTTGGGAGAATACAAAGTATGGATAGGTCGAATTGAACTAGGGACGTAGTAAACAATATAAATGTAACATTAAACAAGTTTGAGGATAAACTTTTATTAAGGGGTAGAATGTAACACCCTGAATCCGTTAATTCTCTTTAATTATATAAATTGTGACCGTACATTAGTTAACGTAAGAAATTATGATGTTAGATGTCAAGGTGATCGAGTTAGAGTAATAATTCTTCAAAGCCTTAAACTTTAATTTCTGCCCAGAATCCTTCTTCGCGTTCGCGTTCGAATGCTAAATAGGGTGTTCGAACGCTAAAGCTAAAATCAATTTTCGTGCTCTTTGGACTGACGAACGCTAAAAAGAGCGTTCGAACGGTAGACACCCAAAATCCTTCTTAACGTTTGGACGCTAAAAAGAGCATTCGAATGCCAATAGCCTATAACTAGTTCACACCTTCTGGGCGTTCGAACGTGGCGTTCGAATGCAAGAGCCGAATCCCTTTGTAGTGTTCGAACGCTAATGTTGGCATTCGAACGGTGACAGTAAGTATAGAAAAAGAGAAAAAAGAAAAGAGGATCTAGAAATAAAAAGGAGAGGAAGGCACACGAGATTAATTCCCATGTACAGCTTATACACCACACACCACACACCCACACCTACCCAACACACACACGTACAAAGCGAGAGAGATAGAGAAAGAAGAGAGGGAAGAGAGAGGGAAGAAAAAGAAGAAGGAAAAGGAAGAAAAAAAGGAGAGAGAGAGAGCTTGGAGAGTTCAACCTAGACTAAAGAAAGCCAATATTGAGGCTTGAGGAGCTTAGGAAGGAGGTAAAGAACTTTAACCCTTTTATTTTTATGTAAGTATATATGTATAGGTGAGATGTAGGTTAGTTTTAAGAACTCCCTTGAGTCTCATTTAAATTTAAATGCATATATTAGGGTTTGAATCAAGTGATTTGGGTGTGGGGTTGTAAAACCCCCAAATTGAAGCATGTAGGGTTTTGGTTTAATTTCAATTTTAGATCTACTATGTTAGAGTTGTTTTTAGGGTTGGTTTTGATCTATTATAGTCTCTTTAGGCTATTCCTTGTATCCTAGGAGCCTTAGAAATGATTAAGTTGTGTGTGGAGGAAATTTGGTCAAGTTCAGTAACCTTTCTGCTGCTCGTAGTCAGCGTTCGAACGGTGACAACCCATGCTTTAGCATTCGAATGCCAGACTTAGCGTTTGAACGGTAAAGCCTACGCCTTAGCGTTCGAACGCCTTTCGAACGCCAGACCTAGCGTTCGAATGCCAGGCCCATTTTCAGGAGTTTTGACATTTGATCTTAGAACAATTTATTTGATCCAAAGTATGTTAGACCGTTTACATACCCATCTGGAAACCCTAAGTTACGCTCAAACGGTATCGAAACCCCATGGATGCATGAATTACATGAAAAAACAAGTATGTTTCAAGTATGTATGCATGGTGACACTCGGGGTCTTCTCGTGGCGATACCTTAACCAAGCCTGATAGTCCTACGATAGGGGACGTGAAATAAACTATCTATGATAGAGACTTTCATAAACTTGAAACTTTCATAAACTTAGCATAGCTTTTTTAGAAATTTGAAACTTTCATAAACTTAAAGCTCAAGTAAACATAGCATTGCTTGAAACTTTCATAAACTTGAGGCTCATGTAAACATAACATAGCTTGAAACTTTCATAAACTTGAAGCTCATGTAAACATAGCATAGCTTGAATCCTTTCATAACTGTAAAGGATTAAGTACTTTAAATCTGTATGTACAAAAAGTGCAATAACTCGACATTGTAACCTTTCGGTCACGTAACATAGTAACCATATAGGTCATGTAGGGGTTCTTTAGGCCAATGACGTCTCCCAACATAGATAGTTTATTTCCTGTCCCTATCATAGGACTATCGATAGTTTACTTCATGTCCGCTATCATAGGACTAAAGGTAGTTTATTTCCTGTCCCCTATCGTAGGACTATCGATAGTTTATTTCTTGTCCCCTATCGTTGGACTATCGGGCTAGGTTAAGGTCTCGCCGCGAGAAGACCTTGAGTGTCACTATACATTGAACATATTTCATTTTTCATGTAAATCATTCATCCATGGGTTTTCGATTCATAATATACTAGCATAATATGTGTTTAGAAGACATGGCAATTAATACACAATATATTCATTTATGCATTGAAAACATAGAATATTTTTTAAGCAACGGTTTGTATTGAAAGCATTTCGAAAGTATATAGGTTTTGTTTATGGCATCATGTTACGCATCTCGATTCCCTTGAATAGGTGATACGCAACGTGTCCTTACATGTAAGGTATGGAAACATCAATCCTATATTCAATAATATGAGAGCAAACAAATCAAATTAATACAAATTCCCAACTTGACCCGAGTGTACTCTTACTCTAGGACGATACCCCTAGGAATAGGTTCGAGGGTCCTAAACTAACCACTCATCAAAACACTTCCATGTCTTAAAGGGAAAAAACTAAATAGACGAAAATCTGGGATGGCATTTGAACACTTGAAAGTGGCGTTCGAACGCTAGGCTATTGTTCAAATGCCAAATCGAGTGTTCGTACGCTAGGCTACCGTTCGAACGCCAAATCAAACGTTCGAACACTATACGTACGCAGTATAATACCCCCGACCCGTGAATCCTCATTAATTCTTAAATTAAGACTTTCGATTTGATTAACATAAATAGTTTTATTTTAATTTAGAGTCATAGAGGTCCAATGAACCAATAAGGGTCAAAAATTGACCAATTGGGTGTAGATTGTAACTAAACCTCATGGAGGAGGGCACATGGGAGTGTCCCATTTTATATACACTCCCACATATACACAACCCACACACACATACATAGACAGAGAAAGAGAAGAGAAGAGGAAGAGGAGAAAGGAAGAAAAAGAAAGAGAGCTTGGAGAGAGTCCATAACAGCATTCGAATGGTCTGAAGATTTTGCCTAGGCGTTTGAACGGTCAGCCATTTTCACCTTAGAGTTCGAACGCCAATTCCAACGTTCGAACGCCAAGCTTAAATTGAATTAGTTAAGCCTTTTTCCTTAAAGTAAATTGATATATTGTATCCTTATATGTAGGAACGCCAAGAGTAGAACCTAGACAAGGAAACCCAGGTGAGTAACATAATGACATGGACAAAACCTATATACTTTCAAAATGATTTTCAATGTATTTTATGTATATACAAATGTTTTTCATGTTTCAATGTATAAAATGAGTATGTTAAGATATAAATACCATATCTTCTAAAGTATGTAAATGTTGTTATATTATGTATTGAAATCCATGGATATATAATTGATTGATTGAAAAGCAAAGTATGTTCAGAATATGCATGTATGGTGACACTCGGAGTCCTCTCTGACGGGACATAAAGTCAGATAGTCCTAAGGTAGATGTGGGACATGAAATAAAATCATCTGCAAGTTGAGATATCTCAGGCCTAAAAAGCCACCCGACCTATATGGTCACTCAGTTCAGCCGAGTTGTTACAAGTTTTCAGCTATGTTATGCCTATTTGCATCTTTCAGATATGTCATGTATGATTATAGAAGTATATATGAAATATCTATATGAGCATCACGTTTATGAAGTTATATTTCAAGAAAAAGTTATGTTCATGCTCACATGTTTTATGTATATGATGTACGTATAATATGAAATCATCCATGGTATTTTTATGTTCATGCATTGATGTTATTCACTAATCTTTAGCTTACGTTTTCAAAAACAATTTCAGGTAGCCAATCAGAAGAGCCATAGAAGAAGGCGTCATATGAATTTAGTTTTGTGGCCTATGGGCCTTATGTTATGTAGAAATGTACGGCTATAATATGTATAATTTAATTTGGCCATTAAATATATGGAAATAGTTGAACTTAGACACAGCTCTATGTACAGTATAGACGTGACACTTTATTATTTTCAATATGATTACATTTCCGCAAAAGAAAAATTTATGTCATTTTAAATAAATATGCACAGGAAGACAAGTTAGTTAGCTTGGGCGGCCAGCCGTAAGCCATCACGTGTCCACGATCTGCATAGGCCAGGTTGCGAGGCATGATAGAGTGGTATCAAATCATAAGGTTTATGTAGTACACAGAGCTATAGGTTACACCATACGACGATAGAGTCACGTCTAGATAGAAGTCTAAGATTGACTAGAATACGTGTTATGTGATACATGTTATATG
>BRYF01000010.1:11145000-11155000 GCA_030159135.1 Actinidia polygama
GAAGGAGTAATATAAGTTTAAGGATCCCAAAGGGGCAATTTAGGTTAGCCAATATTCAAAAATCCTAAACTTATAAATTCTGCCCAGGATCCTTCTTAGAGTTCGAACGCCAGGATGAGCGTTCGAACGGTCGAGTATTTTACCTAGGCGTTCGAACGCCCATTGACAGCTCATTTGGAGCGTTCGAACGGTAAGGCCAAAAACCCAAATTTCAAGTCTCGCATGTTTCGAACTGTAAGCAGCAGCGTTCGAACCCTGCCAAGCCAAATCCTTCTAAGCGTTCGAACGCCCACAGTGAAAACGGGGAAATGAAAAAGGGAACACGAACTTAAAATGGGGAAACCATATGGAATCATTCCCAACCCAGCCTTTCACAGCCACACATATACACCTAAATACACACTTACTCCCTCACTTCACCACACACACACACCGGCAGAGAGAGAGAGAAGAAAGGAAGAGAAGAAAAGGGGGAAGAAAGAAAGAGAAGACTTGGGGGAAGCTCAACTCAAGCTAGGAAATCATTTTGGGAGCTCAAAGGAGTATTGGGAGAGGTAAAACCTCTAATCCATGTATATATATGTGTGTATGTAGTATGTTAGGGTTTTATGTGATTTTAAGCTTAGATCTACTAAGTTAGGTTTCAAACTAAAGTTCCATTTTAAGATATTGTAGTCTCCTGATGCTACTCTTCATACATTAAGAGTTCTATAAAGATTGGAGTAGGTCTTGAGAAGTTTTAGTAAAATTTCCAAAGATCAGCTACTGTTCATGTCACTGGACGCAGGGAGCGTTCGAACGCCCAAGAACAGCGTTCGAACGGCCAAGCGTTCGAACGCCACTGGTAGAGCACTTTTGAGCGTTCAAATGCCAAGACCATTTTTAGGCAGAATTGGCCTTTTCCCTTAAGACTTAGTAAATTCAACCATAACATGTTAAACTCTTTAACTACCTTTTGAGATTTTAGGGTACATGTTTAAGATGGTTAGACCTAGAACGAAGGCAATTAAGTCAAGTCGAGGATTTTTATCAATTTGATTTGTAACACTAGCCTTATTGAACATAGTAATGACGTATTGTCCCTTATATATGTAGGAACGCCGAGCGTAGAACCTAACCAAGGAATCCCAGGTGAGTAACACGATGCTATGAACAAAATTATGTATTTTTAAAATGTTTTCAAAGTATATTATGTATGTACAATTGTTTTCCATGCTTTCAATGCATCAACATTATTTTAAATACGAATGTCATGTCTTCAAATGCTATGATATATTCTTATGATATGAATGAAAAACCCATGGATGGTTGATTTACATGCAAAATGAATATATTCAAATTATATGCATGTGACACTCGGGGTCCCCACTGACGGGACTTAAACCAAGTCAGTCAGTCCTAAAAGGTAGATGGGAGGACGTGAAATAAAGCCATCTACAAAAGAGATATCTCAGGCCTAAAGAGCCACCCGACCTATATGGTCATCATGTCATGCCGGGTTGTTACGTTTTATGATATGCTATGTATATTTATGAAAGCATGTGATGCCATGTTTATGAAAGTTAAATGTTCAAGAAATGTATACGATGCTCACATTGCTTACGCTATGCTATGCTATGTATGATATGAAAATGATCCATGGTATTTTACGTTCATGCATTCGTTGTTATTCACTAAGCTTTGGCTTATGTTTTAGAAAAACAAATTTCAAGTAGTCAATCCGAGGAGCCGAAAGGAGGTTGAACAAGTCAGACTTAGTTTTGTAAGCCCAAGAGGCTTTATGTTGTATTGTGAGGGCGAGACTCTATGTTATGTATTTAGTCTATGTAAGTTTGAAGTTGATTTGGGATGTATGTAAATTGAAATACATAGGCACAGCTCTGTACACTGTATGGACATACACACTTTATTATGTTTAGATGCTATGACGTTTCCGCGAAAAGAAAAATTATTAGCATTATAAATGCACATGCACAGGTGATCAACCGGAAGAAATGGTAAGTTGGCCTTGGTGGGTCAGCCGCCGGCCATCACGCGCCTTCAATCCGCATAGGCCGGGTTGCGGGGCGTGACACATGGACCTAATGAATTGGGTATTCAGACCCTTTCTTGATGAATTCGTTATTGTTTTCATTGAAGATATTTTGGTGTATTCTAAAAGTTTTGCAGAACATGAACAACGCTTAAGAACGGTTTTGCAAACCTTGCAGAATAAGAAGTTGTATGTCAAACTGAAAAAGTGTGAGTTTTGGCTATCAAGCGTAACATTCCTTGGACACATCATCAGTGCAGATGGAGTGTTTGTTGATCCTCACAAAGTTGAAGCTATCGTGAATTGGCCGAGACCAACCAATATGACAGAAGTCAGGAGTTTCATAGGTTTAGCCGGGTACTATCAGAGATTTGTGAAAGATTTCTCCAGGATTGCAACACCTTTGATGCAGCTTACGCGGAAGAATGTTCCATTTGAATGGAATAAGAAGCGAGAGAAAAGTTTTTCTGATATTAAAAAAACAATTAGTATCCGCACCGATCTTAGTATTACCTTCAAGAACCGATGGTTTTACAATTTATAGCTGTTGAAATTCACAAAGAAGAGAAAAACTATGTTCAATGTTATATTTCACCAATTACATAAGGGGCCTATTTATAGGCAAAACTTAGATGACGATGAGCTAAGCAATGACCTCATCATCATTACAAAGTCATGATGATGAGCTAAGCAATGACCTCATCATCATTACAAAGTCATGATGATGAGCTAAGCAATGACCTCATTATCATTATAAAGTCTACAAAATGGGCTAGTAAGTCACAAATGATGGCTCCAAATCTTCAACAATGTTAAGCTACCTAACAATCTAGGCTACCTAACAATCTCACCATTTTGGACTTGGACTTAGCCAAATATAATAATAATACATATTATTTTATTTCCAACACTCCCCCTCAAGCTGAGAGTAGATATTAATCAAACTCAGCTTGATGATAGAGGAGCAGAGACGGATCTAACAAGAGCTTGGCACGGACACGACACGTCAATAGGAGGCTGCATGATTATTCAAGAAGCTGTAGGAAGTTCCATAAAGCAGCAGAAAATTCCAAAAAGGCTGCAGGATGCTCCATGAGGCTGCCTGAAGATGCAGAACGCTACAAAAGACTGCAGGAAGTCCCAGAAAACATTCAACACGTCCCCGCACGTGTGGCACACGCCAAACACGCGGATTACAGAAATAGGGAACGCGAGAACAAACATTGTTGTGGAAAAATCGAACACGCTCCCGCACGTGTGGCATATGCCAAACACGCGGAATACGGAAATAGGGAACGCGAGAACAACTTTCCACGCAAAGAGGGGACTACAGGGGTTGCAAGAAACAACCCGAGGTAGCACTGGGCTGCAAGGGGTCAGCCAGGGGTAGCATGGAGCAGCAAGGGGCAGCAAGGGGTCAACAATGGCTGCACGGAGTAGCAAGGGGCAGCAAGGGCTGCACGGAGCAGCAAGGGGTCAGCAATGGCTGCACGGAGCAGCAAGGGGCAGCAAGGGCTGCACGGAGCAGCAAGGGGTCAGCAAGGGCTGCACGGAGCAGCAAGAGGCTGCAAGATACATCCGGGGCAGCAAATAGCACATGGAGCAGCAGGAAGATCCATAAAAGCTGCAGGAAAGCTCCATAAAAGCAGCAGAATAGCTCCAAAAGACTGCAATGGTCAATTCTGGTCCAGATCAGATGAAGGTCGAAGCATAATCGAAAAACGAATTCTGGCGACGGTAGAGCCGCCGCCGGAGGCGGAAGCAAAGGAGGCTCTTCAAGAACTAAGAGGCTCTGATACCATGTTGAAATTCACAAAAAAGAGAAAAACTATGTTCAATGTTATATTTCACCAATTACATAAGGGGCCTATTTATAGGCAAAACTTAGATGACGATGAGCTAAGCAATGACCTCATCATCATTACAAAGTCATGATGATGAGCTAAGCAATGACCTTATTATCATTATAAAGTCTACAAAATGGGCTAGTAAGTCACAAATGATGGCTCCAAATCTTCAACAATGTTAAGCTACCTAACAATCTAGGCTACCTAACAATCTCACCATTTTGGACTTGGACTTAGCCAAATATAATAAGAATACATATTATTTTATTTCCAACAATAGCGATGCCTCACATCAAGGGTTGGGATGTGTTTTGATGCAACACGAAAAAGTAATTGCCTACGCCTCAAGACAATTGAGACCACATGAAAAGAACTATCCGACCCATGACCTAGAGTTAGCCGCTGTTGTGTTCGCCTTGAAAATTTGACACCACTACCTATACGAGTGACATGTGAAGTATTCACCGACCACAAGAGTTTGAAGTATCTTTTCACTCGGAAAGAACTAAATATGAGACAACGAAGACGGCTTGAGTTAATCATGGACTACGACATCCTATCCAGTATCACCCAGGAAAAGCTAACATTGTAGCCGATGCTTTAAGTCGAAAATCAACTGTTAATTTGGCAAGCATTGTTACGTCACAAGTATCCTTATTCGTTGAACTAGAGAGAGCCAAAATTGAAGTAGTTGCACCGGACACCAATATGATGCTTACTACCATGATTGCTCCGTCGACGTTGATGGAAGTGATGAGATTACGACAATTAGAAGACCCGTACTTTTGGAAGATCTATGAAGAGACGGGAGTAAATCCTAAGCCTGACTTTACTTTGCAAGATGGAGCTCTTAGATTCCAAGGCCGCTTGTGCGTGCCAGACATAGCCGAAGTGAAAAGACAAATATTAGATGAAGCCCACAATACGAAATTCACGATGCATCCAAGAGGAACGAAAATGTATAGAGACTTGAAGGAAACGTTTTGGTGGCCGGGAATGAAGAAAGAGATAGCTGAGTTCGTGTCCCAATGTCATCATGTCAACAAGTCAAAGCCGAACATCAAAAACCGATGGGATTACTACAATCATTACCGATACCAGAATGGAAATGGGAACACATTACGATGGATTTCGTTGTTGGTTTACCAAACTCCCCACGAGGATGTAATGCCATTTGGGTCATTGTAGACCACCTCACTAAGTCGGCACACTTCTTGCCAGTGAAGACCACGTATTCATTGTCGAAGTACGCTAACCTTTATATTGCAGAAATAATATGACTTCACGGAACACCAGTTTCTATAGTGTCGGATCGAGACCCGAGGTTTACGTCGAAGTTTTGGAAAAGCTTACAACGAGCCTTAGGCACTGAACTTAATTTTAGTACCACTTTTCATCCACAGACACACGGACAATCGGAGAGAACAATTCAGACCTTAGAGGATATGTTACGTTTATGTGTTCTCAACTTTCAAGGAAGTTGGGAAACGCACTTGCCACTTGTGGATTTCGCTTACAACAATAGTTTTCATGCGAGCATCGGAATGGCTCTGTTTGAAGCCCTTTATGGGAGAAAATGCAAATCGCCCATATATTGGACTGAAGTTGGAGAATGACAAATTTTAGGCCCAGAGATTGTACAACTCACAATTGATAAGATTAAAGTGATTCAACAGAGACTTCAAACCGCCAGAGTCGCCAAAAGAGCTATGCAGATGTTCGAAGACGAGTTAGAATTTAAAAAAGGTGACCATGTATTTCTGAAAATATCTCCTTCCAAGGGGATAAGTCATTTTGGCAAAAAGGGGAAGTGAAAGCTGAGATACATAGGACCGGTCCAGATTCTTCAACGAATTGGAGCCGTCGCTTATCGTATTGCTCTACCACCGGAGTTTTCACATGTTCATGATGTTTTTCATGTCTCAATGTTACGGAAATATATTCATGACCCCACGCATGTGATTAATCATTATCCTTTGGACGTAAGCGAGGACTAAAGCTATATTGAGAGACCGATCGAGATCGTGGATCGACGAGACCAAGTTCTTAGGAATAAGCTCATTCCATTAGTACGAGTCCTATGGCAGAACCACACATGGGAGGAATCAACTTGGGAACGAGAAGACGAAATTAGAAAGCATTATCCATTTCTATTCGAGTGAGCTTTGTAATAAGTTGAGGTACGCTTGGTTCTATTCGCATTATCATTATTCCTATTTAGCTTTCATTACCATTTTGAAAATTTCATCTACCTAAGCAATTCGGGAAAGGCCAACTTGGTTGGGATAGTACCAAATGGGGAAACCATGGTGTGAGCTGCCCAGACTGAGAGGGCAGTCAAGGCAGTCGCAATGAAAGGTTAACCCCACAATCAGACACATTAACGATCACAAGTTAGGTATACAATTACGCAAAAAATTTTATCAGAGTGTGCATCAGAAGCATGATGACGTTAGCCAAGTTTGAGGACAAACTTATTTTAAGGGGGGAGAATGTAACACCCCGAATCCGTAAATTCCATTAATCGTCTTAAATACGCCACTTACAATAATTAAGGTGGACTAATTGAAGACAAGAGTTAAGGAGACCCAAAATTTGCTAGAAAACTTTAAAGCCTTAAACTTGTAATTTCTGCCCAGATTTCCTCTAGGCGTTCGAACGCCTATATGGGAGTTTGAACGCTAAGACCAAAAATTAGATTTCAAGCTCTCGCACGTTTCAAATTATAAGTAGGGCGTTCGAACCCTGGTGAACCAAATTCCTTCTTAGCGTTCGAACGCTAGTGTCAAAAATCCTTCTTAGCGTTCGAACGCTTAAAGGGACGTTCGAACGCTTAAAGGGACGTTCGAACGCCAATAGTAAAAGTAGAAAATAAAAAGGGAATATGAAAGCAAAAATGGGCAAACCACATGGGATCATTTCCCAACCCAGCCTTCACAGCCACATATACCCCATACATATACACTTCACTCCCAACCACACACACACACATTCACGTATAGAAAGAGAGAAAGAGAAGAGAAGAAAAGAGAAGAAAGAAGGAAAGGGAAGAATAGGAGAGAGAGAGTGAGACTTTAGAGCTCAACTTAAGCTAGGGAGCCATTTTTGGAAGCTCAAGAAAGCATTTGGAAGAGGTAAGACTTGGAAACCTCAATTTTTGTTAAGTTAAAGTCTTAACTTTAAATTCTAGATCTAGCATGCTAGGGTTTAAATTAATGGTTGAGTTTGAGTTATGTAAGTCTCCTTAGGATATCCTTCATATCTTACAAGCCTTAGAAAGATTTAAGTTAGTTTGATAAAGTTTTTAGTAAAAATTATAAGTTCAGCTATTGTTCCTACGATTTCACCCAGTGAGCGTTCGAACGCCCAACAACAGCGTTCGAATGGTCTGAAGATTTTGCCTAGGCGTTCGAACGCCACTTGAAGAACACTTTTGAGCGTTCGAACGGTCAGCCATTTCAGCCTTAGAGTTCGAACACCAATTCCAACGTTTGAACACCAAGCCTAAATTGAATTAGTTCAGCCTTTTTTCTTAAAGTAAATTGATACATTGTATCCTTATATGTAGAAACGTCGAGTGTAGAGCCTAGACATGGAAACCCAGGTGAGTAACACAATGACATGGACAAAACCTATGTACTTTCAAAATGATTTTCAATGTATCTTATGTATATACAAATGTTTTCCATGTTTTAATGCATAAAATGAGTATGTTAAGATATAAATGTCATATCTTCTAAAGTATGTAAATGTTGTTATATTATGGATTGAAATCCATGGATATATGATTATTGATTGAAAAGCAAAGTATTTCAGAATATGCATGTATGGTGAGACTCGGAGTCCTCTCTGACGGGACCTAAAGTCAGATAGTCCTAAGGTAGATGTGGGACGTGAAATAAAATCATCTGCAAGTCAAGATATCTCAGGCCTAAAGAGCCACCCGACCTATATGGTCACTCAGTTCAGCCGAGTTGTTACAAGTTTCCAGCTATGTTATGTCTATGTGCATCTTTCCGATATGTCATGTATAACTATAGAAGTATGTATGAAATATCTATGTGAGCATCACGTTTATGAAAGTTATATTTCAAGAAAAAGTTATGTTCATGCTCACATGTTTTATGTATATGATGTACGTATGATATGAAATCATCCATGGTATTTTATGTTCATGCATTGATGTTATTCACTAAGTTTTAGTTTACGTTTTCAAAAACAATTTCGGGTAGCCAATCAGAAGAGCCATAGAAGAAGGCGTCATGTGAATTTAGTTTTGTGGCCTATGGGCCTTATGTTATGTAGAAATGTACGGCCATAATATGTATAATTTAATTTGGCCATAAAATATATGTAAATAGTTGAACTTAGGCACAGCTATGTGTACAGTATGGACGTGACACTTTATTATTTTCAGTATGATTACATTTCCTTAAAAGAAAAATTTATGTCATTCTAAATTAATATGCACAGGAAGACAGGTTAGTTAGCCTAGGCGGCCAGCCGTAGGCCATCACGTGCCCACGATCCGCATAGGCCGGGTTGCGGGGCATGACACAAAGTCCAATTTTTGCGATGCTCGTTAGACATGTCTTTGCACAATTTTGCAAGATCTTTCTAATGGTGCATCTTTCATTCCATTCCAAGTTACGGATGGACACTTTTCTTCAAGATAATTTTCAACAATGGCTCTCGATACACGTGCCCGCACTCCGTTGTATTTTTATGGCTCCAATTCTTTCTTTTTATCAACATTAACCTATAATGAACTCGAGCACAACTATAAGTACGAATCATAATGAAAAGACATAATTAAACTAATCTAGGACTAACTTAGGGTAATTTAGCGGCACTTGGACTACAATTATGCAGTCCAATCACTATCAAAAGACGATTTGGAACAACTTTTGACAAGACCCGAGATTGGACGTGACGGTTTTGGACGTAGGTGGTGGTCGGCTGGTTGTTCATCGCCGATGGTGGTCTGGATGTAGTGGTCGGTAGGATATTCTTCGTCGATAGGTGCTGGAACGTTGCCTGAGTTTAGCGGAAGTTAGACCACTAGATGTGGCTCTGATACCATGTCAGAAGAAATTGTAGAGAGAGAGAGGGAATTTATGTATATATTATATTGAGTGATTAATGATACACACGAGAGTCCTCTTTATGTAGAGGATGATCAAAAAGGAATGGTTTACGTAAGGTAACGACAATAATATAAACAAGATAACGTATAAATCAGAATATATTCTGATATATATTATATTTTGAGTATCAATTAGGAAGATATTCAAAATATATTATATATCAGAATATATTTTGTATATATACAAAATATATCGTAAATATTCTAATCTAACACGGAGGTTTAATCTGTTTAATCATGGTACTGCTGTTAATCATGGTTTTGCCTCTTTTACATAAATCAAGATGCGCTTTCTCTAGTTGGGAGGATTTTGATATGGTTGGCATGGGTGACTTTAAGATGATGACAAAAAAAAAGATCCAAATTTTTCAACTTAATTGTGGTTATCTGAAGAAGCAGATGAGAAGACGAGACATCTTGACCGCTGAAACACTATAAACTCAACGTATCACCCACACTACAAACCTACATTTTAAACCAGATCAAAACATCAACTCTCCTCTCAAATTCAAACATGAAAACCTTCCATCCTCCTTGATAAAAGTAATTCAATGAGAAGACTGAATCTTGATGCATAGATGAGTATAAGTCCAATCTCTTGATTTCTAGTAGTTAACAAATTAATTTTGTGGTGTTTATTATGCACTAGGAATTTATGTGTTGTTATTAAAAAGTTGTGGGGTTCAAGTGTTAGTATTTAAACAAGAGTGGACGTTAAAGTAAAATTTTTAATTTTTGAAGAAGACCAAAAATGTAATTAACTAATTATTATCCCAAGCATCGCTCGTTTGTTTCCTCACTTGCTAACTGTGGGTTGTATAAACATGTCTGTGTATATATATAAAGAAAAGTGTTTATCTTTTTATATTACTCAGACATTAAATAGAAATTAGAAACATAAAGAGAGAGAGAGAGAGAGAGAGGACGCAAAGGAGGGTCAAAATATGTTGAAGGTAATTTAGCTTTACTTTGTTC
>BRYF01000010.1:11157500-11165000 GCA_030159135.1 Actinidia polygama
TTGTTGACACTTCGATTGAGTTTCATGTTAAGTTTTCTCCTACCGATGGGGTTTTTCTTGATGATCCCATTGTGTATTAGGAACTTATTGGTTGCTTGGTCTACCTTACTGTAACTCGCCCTAACATTACCTATGCGGTCCATGTGGTTGGTCAATTTGTCTCTACTCCCTATTGTACTCATTGAGCGGCATTGTTACATATCCTTCAGTATGTTTAGGACACTATCTTCTAGTGTCGGTTACTTCCTTCAACATCCGATTTGACTTTCCATACTTGTGCTAATGCTGATTGGATGGGTGACATCTCATACAACAAATCCACATATGGTTTCTCTTGGTGATTCTTTAATATCCTAGAAAAGCAAGAAACAATATGTGGTTGCTTGCTCCATTGTCGAGGTCAAGTATTGTGCCATGGCTCATGTTACTTTCGAGGTTATTTGGCTTTGATGGCTATTAGCTGACATGTGTATTTCCATCACCTTTCTTGTCCCTCTTTATTGTGATAACCAGAGTGCCATCCAAATTGCTCACAATTGTCTTTCATGAGCGGACGAAGCACATTAAGATTGATTGCTACTTCATATGGCAACATCTTTAGTCGGGCACCGTCGTCTTCCAATTGTTTCTTCCATACTTCAGTTGACAGATTTCTTCACCAAGACACACACCACTCCTTGATTTTGGTTTTTTCTTAGCAAATTCTTGATGCTCTACGCACTCACATCATGAATTTGATGGGGCATGTTACGTGTTTTAGTGCTAGTGTTATTTTATATTAGTTTTGAATTTGTTTTGTAATTATTAGTTTTGAGTTTGTTATGTAATTTTTTTTTTCACTTCATTTCATCAAGTTAAACTCTATTATTCGATGATGATCAGTAATATACGTAATCTCCATTTCCCTCTTCCCTCTCTGTATCGCAATAGCAGTTCACAATTATCATTGTCCCGGTCGAAGTTGCCTGCAGTGTTGTTATGGTTGATTATCTTGGGGACATTGCCTTAGTATTCTTATGATATATTTGTCCTGGTGGACGTTGCCTATGAGGCTAAATATTATTAATGGCCTGGAGCCGGCATATTAATCCATTGATAGAGATTGTGGGGATATTAAATTTGGGTTAAGTTTGTTAATAAGTTACAAATTATTGTTATTAAGCTATAAATTATTTTTAAGTTCTTTTACAATATTTATTGTGAATACTGATATTCTTTATGATTATTTATATTCACTGAGCATGTTGATAGCTCACACCCCCACAGTATTTTTTTTCAGGTGTACGTCTATACGTGGGTCCATTGCTAAGTTTAGACAAGTCGCGAAAAGTCTAGTTGAGATTGATCTTCGTACATATTGCTAAGTCTAGACAAGTCGCGGAGAGTCTAGTTGTGACTGATCTTTGTACATTTTGTGTATTTGTCAGGTTGGTTGGTGTATACATTTGATAGTGTCTTTATATGTTATGTTATTCTGATAAAGATTTTGTGATTGTATGACAACTGGAAGATTTTTTTTGTGTAAATAAACCCTATGATGTTGTCCCCAATGAGGAGTTTTTGTGTCTCTGCGCCCGCAGTGTTGGTGGGTGGAAGTGTTAAAAATATCATTTACTTTAAATAAACTCCAAACATTTTAGGTGTGCAAAAGCATTACCTTTATAGCCGGCGCAAGTTGAACAAAGTCTCCAATAACAAAATCAACGTAATCTTCCACGCCATAATTTTTTGCATTATTAAATTCCAGTTCAACATAGGAAATATATGAGACTATGCAAAAGGTTAAACAGATTAAGATTGCAGGCCCAAAAGGAAAGTACAAATGTAATATGAATAGTATATTATTTGAATTTGACGTACGTTGACTTGAACAAAAGACTTAATATGTAATACATTGAACCGCGAAAATAAGTATTAAATTTAATTTTAAATACAACTAATATTTTCGCAATAGATTTTTAAATTTGGGAAAAAACGAAATACGATAATGCGACATGTTGTGGACACGCGGGTGTGTGCATGGAACACGTGTCTCCACGCAAGAAAAGAGTATGCATGCGTGCAAGTGTGTGTGGTTGTGCATGTGGGACAAAGAGGGAGATGTGCATGTGTGCCAAGTGAAGGAGTAACAAATCTAGCCTAATAAGCCAAACTCTTAAACTTAAAAAAAGGGGGTGCTGACCTAGCAGCTCTTCCATCCCAATTTCAACACACGAAACAGAGACATAGGAAGAGAGGAAAAGAAAGAAAAGAAAAAAGAGATAAGAGGGAAAAAGAGAAAAAGAAAATAGGTACTGTTACTGTTTTTCTATCGAGGTAAATTTTAAATTTCATCTCCTTTATTCCTTTAAGCCTTATTATAGAGCACCATATCTAGTACAATTTAGCTCTCCAAATATCCCAAAAATATCGTATTTATATGTATTTTTAAAGTTAAAATTCGAACAAACTTGGAATCTGTTTTTTCTCTGGAATAGCCGCGGTATTTTATTCATAACTTTTTCATACGATATCCAAATTACTTTATTTAAGATTCTTTGGAAAACTATTACAATTATCAACAACTTCTATTCAGAGCATTATTTCCAATTCAGAATCTAAATAGTCTAAAATTTACTTTCAAAATAACTTACGAAACTGGAAAAATAGTTTGAAATAGAAACTTAGAGAATTTTAAAAAAATAGTTAAAGACATTATAAAAATCTAAAATATTTATATGTTATATATTTATATGTATAGTTTTTATGAATTTAATGTCATGAATTTTAGAAATGGTTTCAATGCGTAAAATAATTTATAACTAAATTGCTATCAGTAAATATTAAGTACAGAAATTGTGAGAGTTTGACGAAATTATAAAAATAGTTAGATGGCTTTAAAATTTATGATATATTTACTTTAGATTAATATATGTGTCTATTATATTATGTAAAAATTTCGAAGTCAAATTAGCTCTGAAGAATTTTATAAAAATTAAATGTAGAAAATTATACAGAAAATTAATCCGAAATTATTAATTTTAAAATATTATCTAAACTTGAAAAATTATGAAATGTAGTCTATTCATAGCCATGAAAAAATTAAATCTAATGGTTCGATTCGAATATTAAACGTATGACTCTGTCCTGAATTCGAGAAACGTTAGCTCGGAATATTAGCCACAGTGATAGGAAGATTTTGGTATATTTCGGTAAGTCTTGTTATGTATTACATAGCATAAAAATGCTATATTTTATGTTTTGTAAATGAAAGCATGTCTTGTGTTTAAAACTGATATGTTTTATATTTAAAAGCATTCTTTATTTTGTTGTACCATGAAATTATAAAAATAATATTTGTGAAAGTATGTTTAAATCGACACATAATTCATACGATGCCCCGTTTGTTAGGGGAAGAATATAGCATGGTTATTGTAATAAGGAGATCATTACCAGATGATTGTGGGATGAATTCATACCAAAGGTTTAGGATTGCTCTCTATGTTCTAGTGTTTGTTGAACGGTTAAATGTGTCACAAATTATCAATCGTAAATGAATTTAAAGCCTGACGTATAGTCAAGGGATATTTGGCATACCTGAGTCATGAGTCTTGTAGAAAGACTGTTTGTATATTTATCTTGATTGATAGTCAAGGGATGGCCTAGGTGAGCCATAGATTGACAAAAAGTGATTTCATTTCCTATTTTTAAATGAACCTAATTTTTATATATATTCATGGGTGCATGTATGTTTTATATAACCTGACTCACATTAGCCTAATGCTTAAAACGTTGACGAATGTAACTCATTACAGGTGATGAAAATGAGGGAGAACACGATTGAGGGCTGGTGACCCTAGCGTGCTGCGTTTTTTGATAGTCCTATATTGTGTTATAGTATAGGGTCTTTTATGTTTTGAGCTCTGTATAGTTTAGAACTTGTATAGTTAAACTGATACAGTAGTTGTTGACGGTTGTGTCGATTTGTGGCTAGAACCGTATTAGTTTTTGTGTATCAAAACCATGTTGATAGATGTATATATTTGCATTCAGTTTGAATGTAGTGATAGCATCAGCTCTGATTTTACTGGATGTTTACGCATGTTTTTCATTCAATCAATGTATGTTGAATGATGTTAGTAAATTCTTAAACTGAATTAGTTAAAAAGCCTTAGTGAGATGTGATTTCACTGGCCGGTCACGTGGCACTTGTATAATTGGTGGGACCCAGTGTATAACGGGTCAGGTCATGACAATTATGGTATCAAAGCTTAAGTTTAAGAATTTTGTTGAGTAAATCAGAGCTAAGTAGGTATAGGCACAGTATATGTCATGTACTTGCATATATTATGAGTAAAAATGCATATTATGTGATCCTTTATGATATATGTGTAATGACCATTTTCTTTCAATTATAGATTGACTGAAATGGATGATACCCGAGAGAGCGGGCAAGGAAGTGGAAATGAGAATCCCCATATGATTGAACTGAGAAATATGGTACAAATGTTAGTAGGAGCGATGACTTCTCAACTAGAGTTGGTGTAGCAGCATTTTTAGCCGCCACAACCATAGGAGACCAGGGAGTTAGAATCCAGTAGAGGGGAAGCTCAACAGGGGGAAACATCAGCATATAAAGGGGTAATTGAGGACCCTGCTATACCAATGAAAAGTGTTGCCGTGGTACAGTAGTTTTTGAAACTGAAACCGCCAACTTTTGATGGTGGAATGGATCCAGTCAAGGCAAATGATTGGATACTGGCGATGGAGAAAAACTTTAGACTGCTTAGATGTGGAGAGCAGTAGAAAGTGGAGATTGGTGCATACCTATTGGCAGGGGAAGCTAGTAGGTGGTGGAATCTAAAGGAAGTGAGGGATCTTGGAATGAATTAGGCTCGGTTTAAAGTGATATTTAGGGAGAAGTACGTGCCGAGGGCAGTATAGAATGCTAAATGCTCAGAATTTGAGCAACTGAAGCAATTAGGAATGACTATTGCAGACTATGAAGCGTCGTTCACTAATCTAGATGAATACGCGCCCATCTGGTGGTAACGGATGAGATGCGAGCCCGCAGATTTGAGGAAGGGCTGAGGTATGAAATTAGGAAGGCTATTAGGCCACTAGTATTGCCAACCTATGCTGATGTGCTAGATAAGGCAATTATTGTGGAACAAGATGAGATAGAGAGGAGGAAGTATTTTGATAACAAGATGAGACATAATTTGTGGAACAAGATGAGATAGAGAGGAGGAAGTATTTTGATAACAAGATGAGACATAATTTGGGGTCTGAAGGAAACAGTGGACAAAAGAAACAGAAGCCTGAGATGAAGGTGGAAAGTTTTGAGAGTAATCCAAAGGGGCAAGTGCAGGTGTGCCCAAAGTGTGAGAGATATCATTGGGGTGTATGTTGGAAGGACATGATTGAAGTCAAGAATGAGATTAGATGTTTCCACTATAATGGAGTGGGACATATTAAGAGGAATTGTCCGAGACTAAGGGCAAAAGCAGTAGAACCGAGGGGAGGTCCAATAGGAGGGAATGTGAGGCCAACTGGGAATGCAAGGCCAGGGGCAATAGGCTAGGGAATTTTGGGAACAGGGGTGGAAATGTGAATAACCAAAGGTAGGGGCGAGTTTTTGCGTTGATGCCAGGGGATGCTAGAACAATGAGGACGTGGTCGCAAGTAATTTGATTATTTATTATTTACTTACTTATGTGTTATTTGACACTGGGTCTTCACACACATTTGTGTCGACACAATTTGCAAGTAGGTTGAATAGAAAACCTGAACCATTAGCTATGAGTTAGTCGTGTCACGGCTTAGAACTAAAGGGACTATGTGTTCAACGGTGTATCGAGATTGTAGTGTCTGTATTGATGAGATAGTAATACCTACAAATCTGATACCGTTAGAAATACAACATTTTGATGTCATATTTGGAATGAATTGGTTATTCAGGAATGGGGCTACGATTAATTGCCTAGATAAATGTATAATTTTAAGAACTCAAAACAAAAAGAAGTCCGATTGGAGGGAGAGGGAGTAGTAATATCTCTATATTTTGTGTCTATGGCTTGTGCCCAACGACTCTTACGGAAAGGTTGTCAGGGGTATTTGTGTAATGTGACATTGTCTTCGTCAAATGACTCGTCTGTGGCAGACATTCCTATAGTCCGTGAATTTCCCGAGGTATTTCCCGAGGAGTTGTCAAGGATACCTATGGATAGGGAGATTGAGTTTTTAATTGAGAGTATGCCTGAAACTCAACCGATTTCTAAGACACCGTATTGTATGGCTCCAGCAGAGTTAAAGGAGTTAAAGTCACAACTACAAGAGTTGTTAGACAAGGGATTTATAAGACCTAGTTCGCCGTCGTGGGGTGCACCAATTTTGTTTGTTAAGAAGAAAGACGGGATGATGAGGTTGTGTATAGATTATCTGAAATTGAACAAAGTGACTATTAAGAACAAGTATCCATTACCGAGGATAGATGATCTTTTTGATTAGTTGTAAGGGGCAAAAGTCTTTTCAAAGATTAATTAACGGCCTGACTATCATCAGTTGAAGGTGAAGTCAGAGAATGTTGAGAAAACAGCGTTTAGGACACGATATGGACATTATGAGTTCCTAATAATACCATTTGGAGTCACTAATGCATCAGCTGCATTCATGGATTTGATGAACCGAATTTTTAAGAGGTACTTGGATGAGTTTGTGATCATCTTCATTGACGATATCCTTATCTACTAAAAAATGAGGATCAACATGTTGAGCACTTGAGAATTGTGTTGTAGATATTGAAATATCAAAAATTGTATGCCAAATTCAAAAAATATGAATTTTGGCTAGACGGTGTGGTATTTTTGGAGCATATTATCAGTGGAGAAGGGATCTCAGTTGATACCTAGAAAATTAAAGCAATTGTGGATTGGCAACAACCGAAGACTGTTTTTGAAGTTAGAAGTTTCTCGGGGCTTGCAGGGTATTATCGGAGGTTTGTCAAAGACTTCTCAAAGATAGTAGTGCCTTTGACAGAGTTGACTAGAAAGAAAGAACTGTTTGTGTGGACGGGGAAAAGGGAACAAAGTTTCCAAGAGCTGAAGAAGAGGTTGATTTCAGCACCAATACTTGCATTGCCGAGGGCATTGAAGGATTTTCAATCTATAGTGATGCATCACATCAAGGATTGGGATGTGTGTTGATGCAAAACGAAAAGATTATTGCATATGCTTCAAGACAATTGAAGCCACATGAGAAGAACTATTCTACTCATGATTTAGAGTTAGCGATAGTTATTTTTGTGTTAAAGATATGGAGACATTACTTTTATGGGGTGAAGTGTGAAATTTATACTGACCATAAGAGCCTAAAGTATATCTATACGCAGAAGGAGTTGAATTTGAGGCAACGGAGATGGTTGGAACTGATGAAAGATTATGATATTAATATTAATTATCATCCAAGAAAGACAAATGTGGTAGCAGATGCATTGAGTCGGAAGGCGGGGAATTTGAATAT
>BRYF01000010.1:11215000-11217500 GCA_030159135.1 Actinidia polygama
TCTTTTTGGCTTATTTATGTAAAGCAAGAGAGGAAGAGAATGGACAGAGAAGGAAAGAAAGAAATTGGGAGATAACAGAAACTATAATTATTAGAATCAGGATGTGAAATCAATGATGAGATGATGTCCGATCGAGGTAAAATTTTAGTATGATGTTCACGGTTGATGGATTAACATATTAATGGTCCATATTTCAAATTAAGGTAAGTAGAAGGTATACAATATGCTTTCTAAAACTCTGGAGTTATTTCTTAAATTATTTGATTTTGTATCTGTTGAATTTATGAGATTTATTAAAATTGATGACATTGTTGAAATCATGATTTGTATTGGCTAAAGTGTCATGGTATTGAATGGTATAAACTGGGTGAGCCTGCAAATAACCCTGACACCGAATAAAGCTAGAAAAGCTAGGTAAGGTGGGCGAGGCCGGCCACCGGTCGCATATCAGGAAAGACTGGGTATGAGGTTTTTGATGAAATATTAATTCATTGAACTCTTCTAAATTTATTGTTGAGTTATTTTTGATTCGTTGAGCATATTATGTCGTATTGTATACTTCCCTGCTTAATTTATTTTTCAAGAGGACGAGCGAGTCTGGGTAGTGCGAGATGGGTTGAATGAAGGACTTGAAATTTAATGATCATTTGTATTAATAATTTTTGGAGACATTATATAAATAAATATTGAATATTTGAGGCTTTTAGCGATCTAATTTGTATATAAAAAAATACGATTGAGATTCCAATTAACTGCTCGGGCCGAGTTGTTACACTAGCCAAGTCGTTACATGGCTAGCTACCAACTAGGCCCAAGGGTCATGGTTGGGTCAGCTGCGTACTCATTGAAACAGCAGTTAGCGCGTCCAAGCACGCGCAGAGCTGAAGTCTATCTAGTGACACGACAATTGGCGTGTCTACGCACACGCCGAACTATGCTATATAAGGCCCACCCTTATTCTCTCAAAGGTACGCAAGTTGCGCAGAAATATGCTCGTGGTCAACCGGTTGAACTTGTTCCTCAACTGGTCCAACTTTTCTTCAACCATTTGAACATGAATGCGGAAAGGCAATAATTACAGGATCGCACAGGCGCAACAAGGCAACAACTTCAAGAACCCGCAAGCGCGGCAAGCCAGCAACAAAAGGAACTCACAAGCGCATCAAGATAGAAGTAGCAGGAACCCACAGGCGCGACAAAGGCATCTAGGGTTTCAACCTTTAATTCCTCGTCCTATTTAAAGTATTTTGAATCCTCTCTTAATCAATGTTGTACGATTTATATGGCTTTAAGATCTTAAAAAGAAAAATTTTAAAATTACGCTTCCTCTTGAGGGATACGATCCTCTTCAGGTGAAACATATTTTCAAGTACTTGAGAAGGACTAGAGATTATTTGTGGACTTGCGAATGTTTAGATTTAATTCAGTTGGTTGCACAGATTCAGATTTGATGTCAGACATGGAATCTAGAAAGTCAACTTCCGAATATGTGTTCACTCTTGGGGGAGCATTTGTTAGTTGGACGAGTATCAAGCAATAGTGTATTGCTGACTCAACCACTGAAGCAGATTACGTAGTAGTTACTGAAGCAGCTAAAAAGGCAGTTTGACTAAAAAAGTTTCTCTTAGAGTTGGGTGTGGTTCCACAAGCTCAACTACTCCTTATACTTTATTGTGCTAATAATGGGGCCGTAGCCCAATCTAAAGATCTCAAGAATCACAAGGGTGGGAAACACATAGAACGGAAATATCACCTTATTAGGTAGGTGGTACGGCGTTGAAACGTCATAATTACTAAGATTGCCTCGGCAGAAAAACTAGCAGATCCATTTACTAAGGATTTAACTTCTAATGTATTTCAGTTTTATGTGGATAAGATAGATGTTAGATGTGATATTCTTTGGACATGATTGCAAGTGGGAGTTTATTGAGAATTGTATGCCCATGTGTTTAAATATTTAATTATTATTTGGAATGAAAATTTATTTTTTCATACGTTGGATGATGTTATAATATATCATGAGATGATATGTTCCTAAGCTATCCAGAGATACAATAAATGTGCGAAAATGAGATTTACAAACGAGAGAGATTAATTGTTGATCCTAGTAACTTTAATTAGTTCGTAGTTAGTGATGAGTTTGGACATCTCATCTGCGAAGACTATAATACTATTAACCTCTATATGATATGATGATTTATCTCAAACATCATATTAGATGACTCTAGGTTAAAATATTGGTGTATTATGGAATACACTGTACTGGATCGTCTTAAGAAAATACATCATATGAAACTGTTACTTTATGATGAAATCTTATATTTTCTATTTATAATTGACTCTTAATCTTGAGAGAATTGTGAACTCGAGTTCTTGACATTGTTCACTTTGATTTACCAATAAGTGAGGCTAATTGAGGTCAACACCTCAGTATCTTGGGTGGTCATTGTTAGGTTGTGGGAACACTTAATTCTCAAGATGGAATCTCACTCTCTTCTAT
>BRYF01000010.1:11320000-11322500 GCA_030159135.1 Actinidia polygama
AAGCTGTAATTTTCCAAAATTCAGGGACTGAAATGTGATTTCAAAAAACTTCAAAGAGTGAAATTATAATTTTATCCCAAACAGAAGTTGGTCAACGGCTCGGCCAGAGTAGCGACTTGGTCATGTCAACGTCTCGTCTGGTCAACGGTTCGATTTGCTGCTCGTCTTGGCTACTTTGGTCAACGGCTTGATCAGCAACTCTTATGGTCAATGGCTCAGTCAACTTGGCTAGAGGCGCATGTGGTGCATTACTGAGAGTAGATCTCATGCGCCGATCTTCAGGTGGGGCGAGGGCACGTGCGGTGGGTTGGATGCCTGAGCTTCGTCTCGTCGATACAAATACAATGGTGCTATTATAAATTGATTTAAAGCACTTTTTCAGAGATCTGAAACTCAACCTAAGCTCTAGGATTAAGGTTTTGAACTTTAGACGACTGGGTGGGTCGGTTGGTGATGAATGAAGGCTGATGGTGGTCGATGGCTATTGACAGTAACTGGTGGGTCGATGGTTATGAAGTCAACAATCGATTTGGCTTTGATACCAAATTTGACACAAAAATAAATTTAATGCCACACAAAAATCAATCTCAGCAATAATAGTAAATAGATAAAGATATATAGAAGGGAAGTGAGAAGTTTGACTTCACGCCAGAATCTAAGAAGAGAAATAGAAAAAACTAGACTTTTTCTCATACTCATCATTTGTCTTCCAATTGTAACAAAACTTCCTTTAAATAGAAAAATAAACTAACCCTAAATAAATAAAATAAATAGGCCCAATAAAAATGCCAATAAATAGAATTAGCCCAATAGGCTATTACTAATTAGGTCTAGTGGACAATCCATTATCTAGTCAAAATGAAATCGGGTAAGCCTTCTTGGATCTACGCCCATAGACACGACTAATAGTAGGTCTGGACCTAGGCCTATTGTCCCTACCACAGTCGGAAGTTGGTGGTTGGTCGGAGTTGTTGGAAGCTGGTGGTCGCCTGCAATGATGAACCGGTGTCACCTAGAGAGAGAGAGAGACCGTGTGAGACAGAGCGACAATGAGAAAAGAGAGAAGAGAGAAAGATTGAGAAGGAGGCGCCGCGTCTAGATTCTAGAATAGAGGAGAGAAAAGAGAGAGAAAAAAAAGTATGAAATGTAATACCCCGACCTTTAATTAGCTTTACTTTATTATAGAAATATAAATTGTTGAAATTAAATTTAAGCTATTTAATATGTTTTGGGGTTAAATTAGAAGATTATTAACTTTTGGGATAAATTAAAAAGGACATAAATTAGAGGGGCTGAAGTATAATTTTATCAAAAATTGGCTTAGTCATGCCATACGTGCCTTTTGCTTGTGAATTACCATCTCATCAGCCACCACTTTCCTTTTGTCTTCTTTGAAGACTTAAACTATAAATGAGAAAGAAAATATAAGAAAAGAAAGAAAGAAAGAAAGGAAAACAAAACAAAACAAAACAGAGACTCAAGGGAAAAATAAAGACACGAATAGAGAAAGAAAAAAAAGGAAATGGAGAGTTAGAATTTAAAATCAATTGTGAGATGATATCCGATCAAAGTGAAATTTTAGTATGATGATCATGGGAGTCAGATCTTCATATCTAAGGGTGTCAATTTCAATTTGAGATAAGCAAGAAGTATACAATATGCTTTCTAAAACTTCAGAGTTATATCTTAAATTATCTGATTTTGTACTCTTTTGAGCATGTGTGCTATCTATTGAAATTCATGATATTTTATTGAGCTAAAGTGCCATGGTATTAAATGGTATAGACTGGGTAAGCCTGCACATAACTCTGGCACTGGATAAAGCTAGAAAATTTAGGGCGAGGCCGGCCATCAGTCGCATACAAGAAAAGACCGGGTATGAGGTCTTTGATAAAATATTGATTCGTTGTACTACTCTGACATTTATTATTGAGCCATTTTTGATTCGTTGAGCATATTCCGTCGTATTGTATACTTCCCTACTTAATTAATTTTTCAAGTGAATGAGGGAGTCCGGGTAGTGCGAGATGGGTCGGGAGAAAGACTTGAAATTTAATAATTTTTGTATTAATTATTTTTAGAGATATTGTAATAATAAACATTTGAAGAGTAATGAATATTTAAGGCTTTTAGCGCTCTAATTTGTGTATGACGAATTGCGGATTAACTAACGGCCCAGGCCGGGTCGTTACTTAAAACCTAGGGTTGGGCTGGGTTGGGTTTTGGGTTGGGTTGGGTAGTGGGTAAGTTAATGGTTTGGGCTTGGGCTGGTTCGGTTCGGTTTGAAAATGTAATAAACTGGTTCAGTTCTATTTATGCTTATATGCTAACAGTTCGGTTCAGTTCAAAACCACAGTTCAGACCGCCAAACCATTAGCTAACTGTTTAATTTTTGCGAATTCTGAACCATACGATTTGGTTTAGTTTGGTTTGGTTTGTAGTTCGTCCTTTTTTGCTCACATTCATAGGGACAGTTGGACTGCACAAGCTTAAGAAAGCC
>BRYF01000010.1:11370000-11372500 GCA_030159135.1 Actinidia polygama
TTCTTGGCCACGCCCTCCTTGAGTTAATGGCTCTTTTGGCTTGAGATATCTCGATTTGCAGATGATTTTATTTTACGTCCCACATCTACCTTAGGACTATCTGACTTTCGGTCCCATCAGAGAGGACATCCTGAGTGTCACCATACATGCATATTCTGAATATACTTTATTTTTCATGTGAATCCATGCTAAACATAAAAATTGTTTCACAATCATGCTAAATTATTTATCCATGGGTTTTCAATACATAGGCATCATAATATTTTCATACGTTTCGAAGACATGACATTCATATTGTAACATATTCATTTTATGCATTGAAACATGAAAAACATTTGCATATATATAGTATAAGTTAAAAATTATTTTAAAAATACATAGATTTTGTCCATGTCATTGTGTTACTCACCTGATTTTCTTTGTCTAGGCTTTACGCTCGGCGTTCCTACATATAAGGATACAACATATCAATTTACTTTAAGAAAACAGGCTGAAACTAATTCAATTTAGACTTGGCATTCGAACGTTGGAATTGGCATTCGAACTCTAAGGCTAAAATGGCTGACCGTTCGAACGCTCAAAGGTGTTCTTCAAGTGACGTTCGAACACCTATGTAAAATCTTCAGACCGTTCGAACGTTGTTCTTGGGCGTTCGAACGCTCATTGTGTGAAATCGTAGGAATAGTGGCTGGTCTCTAACAATTCCTCTAAATCTTTCTCAATACAACTCAAATCACTCCAAGAGTCCTAGGGTGTGAAGAATGACTCAAGGAGGTTACAATATCTCAATTTTACCTTTCAAAAGTGACCCTAACATACTAGATCTAAGATTAAAGTTAAGGTAAAACCCTAAACTATACATATATACATATAATTAAGGGGTCTGAGTTTATACCTCTTTCAAAAGCTTGATTTGAGCTTCCCTAGCTCTTACTCCCTTTCCTCCTCTTCCTTCTTTCTTTTCTTCTTCTCTTCTCTCTCTCTCTACGTGAGTGAGTGTGTGAGTTGGAAGTGTTTGTATGGTTATGAAGTGTAGGTGTGTATATGTGGTGTATATTGGCTGTTCAGGTTGGGTTAGGAAATAATCTCATGTGTCTCGT
The DNA here is from genome assembly GCA_030159135.1 of Actinidia polygama. Classification (NCBI taxonomy): domain Eukaryota; kingdom Viridiplantae; phylum Streptophyta; class Magnoliopsida; order Ericales; family Actinidiaceae; genus Actinidia; species Actinidia polygama. The sequence continues at coordinate 11,371,101 of BRYF01000010.1, forward strand.
CCCTTTTTGCTTTCATGTTCCCTTTTTAGAGAGGACTCCGAGTGTCACCATACATGCATATTCTGAACATACTTTGCTTTTCAATCAATCAATCATATATCCATGAATTTCAAGACATAATATAACAATATTTACATGCTTTAGAAGATATGGCATTTATATCTTAACATACTCATTTTATGCATAGCATGAAAAATATTTGTATATACATAATATATATTGAAAATTATTTTGAAAATACATAGGTTTTATCCATATCATTATGTTACTTACCTGATTTTCCTTGTCTAGGCTCTACACTCGGCGTTCCTACATATAAGGATACAATATATCAATTTACTTTAAAAAAAAAGGCTGAAACTAATTCAATTTAGACTTGGCATTCTAACGTTGGAATTGGCGTTCAATCTCTAAGGCTAAAAATGGCTAACCGTTCAAATGCTCAAAAGTGTTCTACAAGTGGCGTTCGAACGCCTAGGCAAAATCTTCAGACCGTTCGAATGCTGTTCTTAGACGTTTGAACGCTCACTGTGTGAAATCGTAGGAACAGTAGCTGAACTTATAATTTTTACCAATAACTCAAACAAACTAACTTGAATCTTCCTAAAACTCTGAGGCTATGATATACAACTTAAGGATACTACCATATCTTAAAATGGACCTTAAATTTGGAAATTATCTTAGTAGATCTAAGTTTTAAATCAAAACCCAAAACTCTAACTATACATATATACATATATATACATGGATTATGTGTTTATACCTTTCAAAATGGCTTCTTCGAGCTTTTGATGAGTTCCTCCAAGCTTCAACTTATTCTTCTACTTCTTCTCCCTTCCTCTCTCCTTTCTTTCCTTTTCTCTATTTTCTTCTCTCTCTCTCTCGTATGTATGTGTGTGATGTGAAGTGTGTATATGTATGGGTATATGTGGCTGTGAAGGCTGGGTTGGGAAATGATCCCATGTGGTTCGCCCATTTTTGCTTTCATGTTCCCTTTCTATTTTCTACTTTTACTCTTGGCGTTCGAACGTCCCTTTAAGCGTTCGAACGCTAAGAAGGATTTCTGGATCTGGCATTCGAAAGACCGTTCGAACGCTAAGAAGGATTTTGGCTTGGCAGGGTTTGAACGTCCTGCTTACAGTTCGATAAGTGCGAGAGTTGAAAATCTAGTTTTTAGCCTTGGCGTTCGAACTCCCCCATATGGGCGTTCAAACGCCTAGAGGAAAACTGGCCAGGATTTACAAGTTTACGAATTTAAATAAATTCTAACTTATATTTGGTTTCTTGATCACTAACTTCCTACAATCCGCCCTATGATTATCATTCACGGCGTAATTTACGGAGTTAATGGAGTTTAAGGATTCGGGGTGTTACAATGATAGAGTTTGAATTAAGAGTTA
>BRYF01000010.1:11382500-11385000 GCA_030159135.1 Actinidia polygama
AAGACCGCATGAGAAGAATTATCCAACTCATGATCTAGAATTAGCCGCAGTGGTTTTTGCGTTGAAGATTTGGCGCCATTACTTGTATGGAGTAACGTGTGAAGTCTTCACAGACCATAAGAGCTTGAAGTACCTTTTCACTCAGAAGGAACTGAATATGAGACAACGCAGATGGCTTGAATTGATCAAAGATTATGACATCCTTATTCAGTATCATCTGGGAAAAGCTAATGTCGTAGCCGATGCTTTAAGCCGGAAGTCGACGGTCAATCTAGCATGTCTAGTTACGTCGCAAGTACCTTTAATTGTTGAATTGGAGAGAGCAGAGATCGAGGTCGTTGCACCAGAAACAAATATGATGCTTACGACTATGATTGCTCAACCGACGTTAATAGAAATTGTGAAAATACGACAACCGAAAGATCCATACTTGTGGAAAATTTATGAGGAGATGCAAGTAAATCCTAAGCCTGACCTTACGTTACAAAACGGAGCGCTTAAGTTTCGGGATCGGCTATGTGGTCCGAACATACCCGAAGTCAAAAGACAAGTGCTAGAGGAAGCCCACAATACGAAGTTCACGATACACCCAGGAGGAACGAAAATGTACAAAGATTTGAAGGCAACGTTTTGGTGGCCAGGAATGAAAAAGGAGATAGCGGAATTTGTATCACAATGCCTACAATGTCAACAAGTTAAAGCAGAACATCAGAGACCAGCAGGGTTACTGCAATCGTTGCCAATGCCAGAGTGGAAGTGGGAACACATCACGATGGATTTCGTAGTCGGACTACCGAACTCGCCACGAGGCTGTAATGCCATATGGGTTATTGTAGACCGTCTTACCAAGTCAGCGCATTTCTTGCCAGTGAAGACTTCGTATTCATTGTCAAAATACGCGAACCTTTATATGGCAGAGATTATACGACTTCATGGTATGCCTGTTTCGATAGTGTCGGATCGAGATCCGAGATTTACGTCTAAGTTCTGGAAAAGTTTACAAAGAGCTCTAGGCACTGAGCTAAACTTTAGCACCGCTTTTCATCCGCAGACGGACGGACAATCGGAGAGAACCATCCAGACTTTAGAAGACATGCTACGACTATGCGTACTCGATTTTCAAGGAAATTGGGAAACACAATTACCACTCGTGGAATTTGCTTATAACAATAGTTTTCATGCAAGCATCGGAATGGCACCGTACGAAGCACTGTATGGAAGAAAATGTAGGTCGCCCGTGTGTTGGACCGAAGTAGGAGAACGACAGGTATTAGGCCCAGAGATTGTCCAAATCACGACTGAAAAGATCAAAATGATTAAACAGAGATTACAGACTGCTCAGAGTCGCCAGAAGAGTTATGCAAATGTACGAAGGCGAGAATTAGAATTTGAAGAAGGTGACCATGTGTTTTTGAAGGTATCTCCTTTCAAAGGGATAAGTCGCTTTGGTAAAAAGGGAAAGCTGAAGCCGAGATACATTGGACCGTTCCAAGTTCTTCAACGAATTGGAGCCGTCGCTTATCGTATTGCTCTTCCACTAGAACTTTCACACGTTCATGATGTCTTTCACGTCTCGATGTTACGGAAGTACGTCCATGACCCTACACACGTGATTAACCATTATCCTTTGGAGGTAAACGAAGATTTAAGTTACGTCGAAAGACCGATCGAGATTGTTGATCGTCGTGACCAAGTTCTTAGAAACAAGATCATACCTTTAGTACGAGTGTTATGGCAGAATCATACGTGGAAGGAATCGACTTGGGAACGAGAAGATGAAATTCGAGATCGATATCCGTTCCTCTTTGAATAAACGTTATCATGAGATGAGGTGCGTTAATTCCACTTCACAATGTCAGTATTTATTTTTTATCTTGTTTAACATTTCATTGATTCCAACTGCCCAAACATCTCGGGGAAGGCCGACTTGTTTTGGGATAGTATAAACCAGGTTACCTTGTTGTAGGCTGCTCCACTGTGAGGGCAGTAGAGGCAGTCGCAACGGGTAAAATCCTGTCAAATATATTAGCTATAATGAATTAGACGTTCGATGAAGCGAAGGTTTTTATCAGAGTGAGCAGCGAAAGCATGATGGCGTTAGCCAAGTTTGAGGACAAACTTTTATAAAGGAGGGGAGAATGTAACACCCCGCATCCGTAAATCCCATTAATTACGTATATTATGACGTGTATAATAATTAAAGGGAGTAATATAGGTTTAAGGGTCTAAATGAACCCATTTAGGTTAGCCAATATTCAAAAATCCTAAACTTATAAATTCTGCCCAGGATTCTTCTTAGCGTTCGAACGCCAGGATGAGCGTTCGAACGGTCGACTATTTTGCCTAGGCGTTCGAACGCCCATTGACAGCACATTTGGAGCGTTCGAACGGTAAGGCCAAAAATCCAAATTTCAAGTCTCGCATGTTTCGAACTGTAAGCAAAAGGGTTCGAACGCCCGAGCCCAGAATCCTTCTAAGCGTTCGAACGCCAAAAAGGAGC
>BRYF01000010.1:11397500-11402500 GCA_030159135.1 Actinidia polygama
CCATCCTTCTGAGGACTATCTATCTTGATTAATGTCCCGCCAGAGAGGACCCCGAGTGTCACCATGCATACTTACTTGAACATACGTTGTTTTTCGTGTGAATCTATGCTAGACATAAAAATTATTTCACAATCATGCTAAATCATTCAGCCATAGTTTTCTCATTCATAACATAATAACATAACATACATTTTGAAGACATGACATTTATATCGTGAACATATGTTTAATGTATTGAAGGCATGGAAAATGATTTCATGTACATAATATTTGCTGAAAGTATTTTAAAAAAAAATAGTTTTATTCATGGCATCGTGTTACTCACTTGAATTTCCTTGGCTATGTGCTAGGCTTTGCATTCCTACACGCAAGGCATGGAGTTCTTATATTCCAAGGCCTCTTGTGCGTGCCAGACATAGCCAAAGTGAAAAGACAAATATTAGAGGAAGCCCACAATACGAAATTCACGATACATTCAGGAGGAACGAAAATGTATAGAGACTTGAAGGAAACGTTTTGGTGGCCGGGAATGAAGAAAGAGATAGCTGAGTTCGTGTCCTAATGTCTATCATGTCAACAAGTCAAAGCCGAATATCAAAGACCAGCGGGATTACTACAATCATTACCGATACCAGAATGGAAATGGGAACATATTACGATGGATTTCGTTGTTGGTTTACCAAACTCGCCACGAGGATGTAATGCCATTTGGGTCATTGGAGACCGTCTCACTAAGTCGGCACATTTCTTGCCAGTGAAGACCACGTATTCATTGTCAAAGTACGCTAACCTTTATATTGCAGAAATAATACGACTTCACGGAACACCAGTCTCTATAGTGTCGGATCGAGATCCGAGGTTTACGTCGAAGTTTTGGAAAAGTTTACAAGAGCTCTAGGCATTGAGCTAAAATTTAGCACTGTTTTCCATCCGCAGACGGACGGATAGTCGGAGAGAACCATCCAGATTTTAAAAGAGATGCTACGGCTATGCGTACTCAATTTCCAAGGAAATTAACACACTTGCCACTCGTGGAATTTGCTTACAACAATAGTTTTCATGCGAGCATCAGAATGGCTCTATATGAAGCCCTCTACGGGAGAAAATGTAGGTCGCCCGTGTGTTGGACCGAAGTAGGAGAACGATAGGTATTAGGCCCAGAGATTATCAAACTCATGATCGAAAAGATCAAAGTGATTAAATAGAGATTACAGACCGCTCAAAGTAGCTAGAAGAGTTATGCAGATGTACGAAGGCGAGAGTTAGAATTTGAAGAAGGTGACCACGTGTTTTTGAAAGTATCTCCTTCCAAGGGGATAAGTCTCTTTGGTAAAAAGGGGAAGTTAAAGCCGAGATACATAGGACCGTTCCAGATTCTCCAACGAATTGGTGCCGTCGCTTATCGTATTGCTCTTCCACCGGAGTTTTCGCATGTTCACGATGTTTTTATATCTCAATGTTACGAAAGTACGTCCATGACCCAACACACGTGATTTATCATCATCTTTTGGATGTAAGCGAGGACTTAAGCTATGTTGAGAGACCGATCGAGATCATGGATCGCCGAGACCAAGTTCTTAGGAACAAGGTCATACCTTTAGTACGAGTATTATGGCAGAATCATACATGGGAGGAATCAACTTGGGAACGAGAAGACGAAATTAGAAGGTATTATCCATTTCTATTCAAGTGAACGTTATAATAAGTTGAGGTACGCTTGATTCTATTCACATTATCATTATTCCTATTTAATCTTCATTATCATTTTGAAAAATTCATCTACCCAAGCAATTCGGGGAAGGCCGACTTGGTTGGGATAATACCAAACGGGAAAACCATGGTGTGGGCTGCCCAGACTGAGAGGGCAGTTAAGGCAGTCACAACGAAAGGTTAACCCCACAATCAGACGCATTGACGATCGAAAGTTAGGTATACGATTGCGCGAAGGATTTTATCAAAGTGCGCAGCAGAAGTATGATGACGTTAACCAAGTTTGAGGACAAACTTTTATAAAGGAGGGGAGAATGTAACGCCCCGAATCCTTAAACTCTATTAACTCCGTGAATTACGCCATAAACGATAATCAAAGTGGATTATAGGAAGTTAATGGTCAAAGAGACTAAAAATAAGTTAGAATTTATTTAAGCCTTAAACTTGTAAATTCTGCCCAGGATCCTTCTTAGCGTTCGAACGCCAGGATGAGCGTTCGAACGGTCTAACATTTTGCCTAGGCGTTCAAACGCCCATTGACAGCACATTTCGAGCGTTCGAACGGTAAGGCCAAAAACCCCGAATTTCAAGTTTAGCATGTTTTGAACTGTAAGCAAGAGGGTTTGAACGCCAAAGTCCAAAATCCTTCTTAGCGTTCAAACGCCCACAGTGAAAATAGAAAAATGAAAAAGGGAACACGAAATTAAAATGGGGGAACCACATGGGATCATTTTCCAACTCAGCCTTTATAACCACACATATATACACACTTACTCCTTCATTTCCTTCACAACACACACACACACGGTCGAGAGAGAGAGAGAGAAAAGAGAAGGAAGAAAGGAGAGGAAAGGGAGAGAAGAGAAGGGAGAAGAAAGAAAGAAAAGACTTGGAAAAGCTCCAAAGACTCCATAGTGGAGCTCAAGGGAAGCTTCGAGAGAAGATAAAATCAAAAATCCTAAATTTTTGTTAAGTTAAGGTTTTGATTTTGAATCCTAGATCTAGCATGTTAGGGTTACGATTGAGAGTTGATTTTGAGTTATTGTAGTCCTCTCAAGTTGTATTAGACACCATAGAAGCCATGAAACAAGTTAAACTTGATTTAAGTTAAATTGGTAAAATTTGTAAGATTAGCTAATGTTCATGTCACTGAACGCAGGGAACATTCGAACGCCCAAGAACAGCGTCCGAACGGCCAAGCGTTCGAACGCCACTAGTAGAACACCTTTGAGCGTTCGAACGCCCAGACCATTTTTAGGCAGAATTGGCCTTTTTCTTTAAGACTTAGTAAATACGACCATAGTATGTCAGGCCAATTGAACTAACATTTGGAGACTTTAAGTACATGTCCAAGAGGGTTGGACCTAGAATGAGGATGCCTAGGTTTAATCAAAAGTTTACATTATGCCGATTAATTATTATTGTAAATTAGATTGACGATTCCTTACCTCACATGTAGGAACGCCAAGTGTAGAACCTAGCCAAGAAATCCCAGGTGAGTAACACGATACTATGAACAAAATTATGTATTTTTGAAACGTTTTTAAAGTGTATTATGTATGTACAAGTGTTTTTCATGCTTTCAATGCATCAACATTATTTTAAATACGAATTCCATGTCTTCAAATGATATGATATGTTACTATGCTATGAATGAAAATCCATGGATATTTGATTGATTGATTGAAAAGCAAAGTATGTTCAGAATATGCATGTATGGTGACACTCGGAGCCCTCTCTGACGGGGCCTAAAATCAGATAGTCCTAAGGTAGATGTGGGACGTGAAATAAAATCATCTGCAAATCGAGATATCTCAGGCAAAAAGAGCCACCCGACCTATATGGTCACTCAATTCAGTCAAGTTGTCATAAGTTTTCAGCCATGATATGCCTATGAGCATCTTTTAGATATGTCATGTATGACTAGAGAAGCATGTTTGAAATGACTATGTGAGCATCACTTTATGAAAGTTATATTTCAAGAATAAGTTATGTTCATACTCACATGTTTTATGTATACGATGTACGTATGATATGAAATCATCCATGGTATTTTATGTTCATGCATTGATGTTATTCACTAAGCTTTAGCTTACATTTTCAAAAACAATTTCAGGTAGACAATCAAAAGAGCCATAGAAGAAGGCGTCGTGTGAATTTAGTTTTGTGGCTTATGAGCCTTATGTTATGTAGAAATGTACGGCCGTAATATGTATAATTTAATTTGGCCTTGAAATGTATATAAATATTTAAACTTAGGCACAACTCTGTGTACAGTATGGACATGACACTTTATTATTTTCAGTATGATTACGTTTCCGCAAAAGAAAAATTTATGTCATTTTCAATAAAAATGCACAGGTGATCAACCAGAAGACAGGTAAGTTGGCCTTGGCGGCCAGCCGCCGGCCATCATGTGCCCACGATCCGCATAGGCCGAGTTGCGGGGCGTGACAAGTCTCTCTAGGATCCTCTCAATATGATCAATCCGGCCTTCGGGCTCTACAGCCCCTCTACGGGATCCCATCCTAGGCAGCATAGCTTCTACAATACATCAAACATCTAACGTTCAGTACAACAATAGCTATATTATACTATAGCAAATCATATTTCATATATCATGTAACATATACGCTAGTAAACCCTAGACATCTATCTAGACGTGACTTTCTCGCATGGTGTAAACCTATAGCTCTGATACCACTCTGTCACGTCCCGCAACCCACCCTATGCGGATTGCGGGCGCGTGATGGCCGGCGGTTGGTCCGCCAAGGCCAACTTACCTTAAACCTGTGTATACTCATTTAAAATGATAATAATTTTTCTTGTGGAAACGTCATACTGTTTGAAAATAGTAATTGTGATGTACGCACAATGTATACAGAGTTGTTCCTAAGTATTTAAACTGTACATACATAATAAGGCCAATTTTAATTATACATACATAATATGGCCAATATCATATGTAACACAAGGTCTAGTTTATCGACAAGATACATAAAGCCCTTAGGCTACAACTCTAAAGTCTACTTGCAATCTTTTTCTTACGGCTACTCGGTTTGGCTTCCTAAAAATATTTTTGAAAACATAAGTTTAAAGCTTAGTGAATAATAGTGATGTACAAATGTAAAATATTCCATGAATCATTTGATAGCATACATATCATAGATACATAAAATATGTGGTTGAACTTGCATAAACTTGATGCTCACGTAATCATAACATTCATATCTTAAAGCATACTGTGAGCATAAGTATATCATGGCTTCTTGAAATCATGAACATATCAT
>BRYF01000010.1:11410000-11417500 GCA_030159135.1 Actinidia polygama
AGAGGTTTGGAGTTGGTTTGAAGAGAATTGATTGGAATTTTGAGATTTTACAGGCGTTCAAACGGTCTTTGGGGACGTTCGAACGTCCAGCATTCGAATGGTTTGGGTGAGAGTTCAAATGGTATGCGTTCGAACGATTTTTATTGTGATTCGAACGGGATCCTGAGGCTTGAATTTGAGTTATTTTGTGTCTTATCTTATCTCTGCGTTATCCTAGTGCATAGAGTATCCTTTAACTAGCAAGCCTTATGTAGAATTGTGGATTCTATACAAATTTTCAATCTTTATTCTTCTGTTAGTCGGTCTTAGTATTGACATTTAGCACCTTGTGATCTTATGTGTAGGAACACATCGTTTAACACACAATTAAGGGAATAGAGGTGAGTAACACGATGCTATGAACAAAACTTACGTATTTTTAAAATATCTTTCAGTATAAATTATAATGCATGCAATGTTTTTCATGCTTTTAATTGCATAAATAATTATGTTATCAATATGAACTCTATGTCTTCTAAACGTATGCAAATGATGTTATGCTGTGTATTAAAAACTATGAATGTATGATTTACATGAAAAGCAATATACGTTTAAGTATGCATGCATGGTGATACTCGGGGTCCTCTTTGGCGGGATATTAATCAAGGCAGATATTCCTAAGATGGATGAGGGAGTGAAATAAGACCATCCGGTACAATAGAGATCTCTGGCCTAAAGAGCCACCCATAGCCTATATGGATAGTACGTTATGCCGAGTAGTTACACCCTATGATATGTGCATGATTTCAAGAAGATATGATATGTTTAAACTCACGGTATGTTTTTTTAAGATATGTTATGTTTCTCACGCCCCGCAACCCGGCCTAAGCGAATTGTGGGCACGTGATGGTCGGCGGCTGGCTGCCAAGGCCAACTTACTTTAAGCCTGTACATGCTCATTTAAAAATGATAGTAAATTTTTCACGGAAACATCATAATAGTGAAAACAAATAAAGTGATTTACATCTACTGTATACAGAGTTGTGCCTACTTATTTAAATTTTACATACATCTCAAGCTAAACCTTACTTATACATAACTTCGATACATAAATTTGGGTCTAACCCATCTAATACATCACAAGGCCTTTAGGCCACAAAACTAAGGTTTTCTTGCTATCTTTTTTTTACGGCTCCTCAGATTGGTTCCCTAAAAATGTTTTTGAAAACGTAAGCTAAAGCTTAGTGAATAACAACAGATGCATGAATATAAAATACCATGGATCATGTCATATCATACATATATCATTTAAACTAGAGCAAGTGAGCAAAGCATAACTTTTTTGAAAAATATAACTTTTCTTAAACTTGAGGCTTGCCTCAACATGGCATCACTTGTATTCGAAATCATACATATCATATCTGAAAATGTAACAACTCGGCTGAACTGGGTGACCATATAGGTCTGGTGGCTCTTTAGGCCGGAGATATCTCTGTATAATGGAACTTATTTTAAGTCCCCCACCTACCTTAGGACACTTAGGCTAGATTAAGGTCCTATCATGGGGGACTTCGAGTGTCACATGCATTCATACTTTGAACATACTTTGTCATTCATGAAATCGAGCATCCATGGGTTTTCGAAACATAACATAATAGCATTTGCATACTTTTCAAAGTCATGGCATTCATATCGTAACATATTCTTTTAATGCATCGAAAATATAAAAAACTTTTGCATACACATAGTATGTCTGGAAACACTTTTTGAAAGTATATAATTTGGTTCATGGCATCATGTTACTCACCTGGGTTTCCTTGGTTGAGTGCTAGACTGGGCGTTCCTACATTTAAGGCAAAAAATATCAATACTATATTCGATGATAACAACTTTAAACTAAGACAACTCTCAATTAGACTTTAGGTACTCTCATTATAGGTCAATCCCTTTTAATCATGATCTAAAGACTCTATCTAGGTTGATTGAGTGTCTAATATATCGTAAACATTGCTCTAAGGCTTTAAGCAAAAAGACTGGAATTAACTAAGGCTCTAAGGCTTGGCGTTCGAACGCTAAGGCTAAAAGTTGATATATGTTCGAATGCTCAAAAGTGTTCTACAAGTGGCATTCGAACGCTAAGGCTAAATGTCGTGCACCGTTCGAACGATGGTTTTTGGCGTTCGAACGATGGTTTTTGGCGTTCAAACGTTAGACTTATGTACAATGACCATTCGAACGCTGTTCTTGGGCGTTCGAAGGTTGACTGCGGGCAGAGACAGTAACAGTAGCTGGACTTTACAATTTTTACCAAAACTAAATCAAATTCTTTCTTACTTTTTCTAATGCTTTTAAGGTACGAATATTGACTCAAAAGAACTAACATATCTAATTTTTAATCCTTTATTCAAATCCTATCATACTAGATCTAAAAAGAAACTAAACTAAAAACCTAACATATAAAATTTGGGTTTATGGTTTTACCTTCTCTCCAAGCTTCCCTTGAGCTTCACTATGGCTCCTATTAGCCTTGATTGAGCTTTCTAATCTATTACCTTCTCCTTCTTCTTCTTTTTGTTCTTCTCCCTTCCTTCTTCTCTCTTTCTTTCTTCTCTTTCTCTCTCTATACATGAGTGTGTGTGTGGTTAGGAGTGTTTGTGTGGTTATGAAGGCTGAGTTGGGAAATAATCTCATGTGACTTCCCCCCACCATAATTCTGATGTTCCCCTTTTTATTTTTTTATTTCTGTAGCGATCGTTCGAATGCTAAGAAGGATTTTGGCCCCTGCGTTCGAACTCCCCGTTCGAACGCTAGGAAGGATTTTAGTTGGGCAGCGTCCGAATGCCCTGCTCACAATTCGATATCCCTGTGAGCTTGACATTCGCATTGTGGCCTTATCGTTCAAACGTTCATGTTGGCGTTCATTTTGGCGTTCGAACGCTAACAAGGATTTGGTATGACCGTTCGAACGCCAGAACGAACGCTCATTCTGGCGTTCGAATGCTAAGAAGAAAACTGGGTAAAACCTTAAAGTCTTAAGATTTTGAAGATTGCTCATTTCAAATGGTTCTCTTTGGTCTCTAATTTCTAATAATCTACCCTAATCATTGTACACATCATAATATATGTTATTAATGGAATTTATGAATTCGGGGTGTTACAATGTTATGTTTAAGTGGGCATCAAATTTATGAAGATTCAACTTTAAAGAAATTCATGTTTATGCTCAATTGTTCTCAGTTAATGATATATGTATGATATGAAACGATCCATGGTATTTTACGTTCATGCATCACGGTTTTTCACTAAGCTTTTAGCTTACGTTTTCGAAAATCTTTTCAGGAAGCAAATCCGAAGAGCCATAGAAGAAGATGCCATGTGGGTTTAGCTTGGTGGCCTAAGGGCCTTATGTTGTTTTGCATAGGCTAGACCCTATGTTATGTAACAATGTACGACCACGATATGTACAAATTAATTTGGCCAGGTTATGTATATGTATGAGTAACAAACTTAGGCACGGCTCTGTATACAATATGCGCACATCACATGTTTTATTTTTAGTATTATAACGTTTCCGCAAAGAAAAATTATTATCATTTTAAATGAGTATGCACAGGTTTAAGGTATCTTGGCCTTGGCAGGCCAATCGCTAGCCATCACGCAGCTGCAATCCGCAAAGGATGGGTTGCGGGGCGTGACAATATGTGTCGACACTTGTCTTCCCAGATTTTGAATCATTTGCTCACTGTCTTCAAGTGTCGACACTTTAAGTAGGATGTGTCAACACATTGAAAATATGTGTCGACACTTCTCGCCCTGAACATGTTTTTTTGTTTTCTTGCCTTTTTTAGCATCAATCACTTCGAATTCTTCAAGGCATCTTCTCCATGGATGTGTATGATCTTCAATGTCTCTAATCCAGTGAGATTCACGATTTTCTCCTTCATATGCCTAAGACTTTATTAAATTATTCGATACGGCTTTAATGTCTTCAAGTGTTGACACCTTATGAACAAGTGTTGATATTTTCTGGGTAGAAAGTGTTTTACATTTTTCTTGATCAATTAAGCTTTGAAACATAATGCTTATTATCTGCACACTTAGTGAAGTCATTAGCCACTAATACAATATTTTGTTATCATCAAAGTCGAGTTATTGAGTCAAATCATGAGCACAACGTGACACGATACATTTATGTGATCAAATATTAAATGATTTTAGATTTTTAACGCATTAAACTTATTCATAAAAAAAAATCATGGCACGATACGAAAATGATTAGGCACATCACAATGCATGAATGGGCAAGGCCAATAAGTCGTGTTGGCACAACACGAAGAACTGTAAGCATGAAAATAAGTGGGCTGGGCTGGCATGGCATTGCCTGTTTGACACCTCTATTTGGAAGGTTTTCAATAGTATATTTATTATAGCGGTGATCACAGTTCAGTTCGGTCCGATTTAGGTACGAACTGTAAATCATGTAAACCAAACCATGAGTAACGGTTTAGGCTTTTTTCAACCTAACCGAACCAAACTAAATCTAACCGAGAGAATTTTTGAACCAAACCAAACAGAACCGAAAAATATAACTTCTAAACTAACAAAAATCATAAAAACTAAAAATCTAAACTAAACTACTAAACTGAAAATCGTAACCTAAACTAATAAACTAAAAAAAATCTCGTAGTTCGGTTCAGTTTTTAACTGAGGAATTAACCAAAAAATTGCAAACCAAACCATGAGGGAACGGTTTAATTTTTTTGAATCGTAAGCTGAACCTTTCAGAAAAAAAAACCCAAACCGAACCATATGTCCAGACCCATTTGGATGGTTTCGTGGTTCGATCGTTTTTTTGCTCACTTAGAGAATTTAAGGCCAATGGAATGTGCAGAGCATTGTAGGAATGTTTAGAAAGACAGAAAGTTAGAGGAAAGTTGAAGAGAATGGTGGTTAAGGGAGTTAAATCTGTTTAATGGTGGTTGACATTGATGCTCAGAATTTTAGTACATGCACTTGGTACAAACTCTCATATGCAAATATGAGAGTTCTATATTCGAATTGTGTGCTTCGGCATACTATAAGAAGAAGGATGTTCTTTTGGATGTTAAAACGTTGGTTAAACTATTTCATGAAGTTGTAGTATGTTTGGGTCACAAGTCACATGGATACAATGTTTGTATAACTTGGAATTGCGTTGTAATGGATATTGGTCAGGTACTAGTAGACTTCATAGAGGTGCAAGTCAAGTGTGTGAAAGAGATCTAGTCCCATATCCGAAGTACATAGTCAAGTGTGTGAAAGAGAGTTAGTCCCATAGCCGAATTATGTACTTATGCACATTACGTGGAACAAGGACGGAGGTGGCAGTAGTAGATCCATCAATTGAAGAGGAGAGAGAGAAATGATAACAATTTGTGCGATGCTAAACGACTCCAGAGTGTAATTTTTATTTCTCGATCAGCATTGATAACACGAGGAACAAAAGTAACAAAATACCAAAGTGAAGTTTTAATTCTAGATTTGCAATCTTGTTAAAGATTTTGAAGAACAACATTCTTATTATTTTATATGAATTTATTCTCTTTCAATAATCAGACTTCCATTAGTTGCTGAGCGTTAGCTCTAATTTGAACTCTTCCCCAATTAGTAGTGAAAGCCCTAACACCTCCGCACTACCAAATGGTCCATTATTACCAGAAAAATTCACTATTGACTTGCCATGTAGTTTTGCACCCAACCTGCTTATCACTTCATACATCTACACCTTATTAGCCCTTCCTTTCAACCCTAGAAAAGTCACTTTATTTATGATCCCTTTTTTAATCAAAGCAAAGTCTCCATTCACCAACTCTGATCCGACAATCAATTACTTCCGCACTACCCCACCATAAAATCATACCAAAGTCCACATCTCTCTCCCTCTCTCTCCCTCTCCTACCATCTCTTCATCCTATCCATCATCCAAGAAGACTTCTCTGGTGCTGTTTCCGCCACTGCTCACCACCACAAATACCTTAAATAGTGTCCTCCGAGCGGCTTACGTAGTCGAGGCTTGTCCTAGGATGGCCAAACCAATTTCCTGCCGGGAAGTACGCATCAACGGAGACAGCCCCTGGCTTGAGGACAATGGACACCATCATGTCTCTACCGAGAAGAAACAGTGAGTTGATCTCATAAGTTGTCATGTCTTGAGGAAATGAGAAGAAAGGAACCAAGCAATGGGCATTCCTTTCGTGTGCGCTTCATAATTTGGAGTGTAGAAGTAAGGAAGAAGCCTGTATTGGAGCCCAAGCACCTTCCTGGATGTTGCAGTAACTGAATCCTAGACATAGAGTGTAACACCCTAAATCTGTAAATTCCATTAACCCCATGAATTACGCCATAAACGATAATCAAAGTGGATTATAGGAAGTTAGTGGTCAAAGAGACCAAATATAAGTTAGAATTTATTTAAAGCCTTAAACTTACAATTTCTGTCCAGTTTTCTTCTTAGCGTTCGAATAGTCAAAAGGAGCGTTCGAACGATCAAAAGGAGCGTTCGAACGGTCAACCAAATTCCTTCTTAGCGTTCGAACGCCAATATGAGCGTTCGAACGGTAAGACCAAAAAGTCCAAATGTCAAGTCTTGTACATATCGAATTGTAAGTAGGGCCTTCGAACCCTGACAGACCAAAATCCTTCCTAGCATTCGAACGAGGAGTTCAAACGAAAGGGCCAAATCCTTCTTAGCATTCGAACGATCAAAAAGGGGCGTTCAAACGGT
The DNA here is from genome assembly GCA_030159135.1 of Actinidia polygama. Lineage (NCBI taxonomy): Eukaryota > Viridiplantae > Streptophyta > Magnoliopsida > Ericales > Actinidiaceae > Actinidia > Actinidia polygama. The sequence continues at coordinate 11,416,743 of BRYF01000010.1, forward strand.
CACTGTACAAAATGAAAAATAAAAAGGGAGCAATTAAGTTAGAGTGGGGGAGCCACACGGGATTAAACCCTATATGTCTCAGCAAATTATATACATACATGCCTTACACTTCACACTTCACACACCCACACCATACGTAGAGAGAGAGAGGGAGAGAGAAGAGAGAAGAAGAAAAGAAAAGAGAGAAGGAAAAGAGAAGAGGAAGAAAAGAGGAAAAGCTTGTAAAGCCTCATTCAAACCAAGAGGAAGCCATTATTGGGCTTGAAAAATATTGGTAAGTCCAAAACCCCATATATATGTATATGTATAGTTTAGGGTTTTAGTTTAGTTTTAAACTTATATTCCTTATAATTTAGTGGATACTTTGGCTTGAAATTAAGATATGATACTTCCCTTGAGTTGTATTTAGTATTTTAGAAGCCTTAGAAAGATTAAAGTTAGTTTGATGAAGATTTGGTGAATTTATAAAGACCAGTTACTGTTCATGCTGCCATACTCAGGGAACGTTCGAACGCCCAAGAACAGTGTTCGGACAGTCTAGACCTTTTAGCCTTAGCGTTCGAACGCCACTTTCAGTATATTTTGGAGCATTCGAACGGTGAGCACAGTTTAGCCTTAACATTCGAATACCAAAAACCAATGTTCGAACGGCCAGTCACTTTTAGCCTTAGCGTTCGAATGCCAATTCCAACGTTTGAATGCCAAGCCTAATTTTAGTCAATTTTAGCCTTTTTCCTTAAAGCCTTAGAGCAATGTTC
>BRYF01000010.1:11420000-11425000 GCA_030159135.1 Actinidia polygama
CTCATGATCTAGAACTAGCTAGTAGTATTTGCTTTGAAAATTTGGCGCCACTACCTATACGGAGTGACATGTAAAGTTTTCACCGACCACAAGAGTTTGAAGTATCTTTTCGCTTAGAAAGAACTGAACATGAGACAACGTAGATGGCTTGAATTGATTAAAGATTATGACATCCTTATCCAGTATCACCCGGAAAAAGCTAACGTCGTAGCTGATGCCTTAACTAGGAAGTCGACAGTCCATCTAGCATGCCTAATTACATCGCGAGTACTTTGTTTGTCAAATTAGAAAGAGCAGAGCCCAACCGACGTTGATGGAAGTTGTGAGACTATAACAATCGGAAGATCCGTACGTGTTTAAGGTTTATGAAGAGATGGGAGTAAATCCTAAGCCTGACTTTACTTTGCAAGATGGAACCCTTAGATTCCAAGGCCCTTTATGTGTTCCAAACATACCAGAAGTCAAGAGACAAGTTTTGAAGGAAGCTCATAGCACGAAGTTCATAATACATCCAGGAGAAACGAAAATGTATAGAGACCTGAAGGAGAAGTTTTTATGGCCTGGAATGAAAAAGGAAATAGCTGAGTTCGTATCGCAATGTCTACAATGTCAACAAGTCAAAGCTGAATATCAAAAGCCAGCAGGATTACTACAATCGCTACCGATACCAGAATGGAAATGGGAGCACATCACAATGCATGTTGTCGTTGAATTACTAAATTCGCCAAGAGGATGTAATGTTATTTGGGTCATTGTAGACCGTCTCACTAAGTCGGCACACTTCTTGCCAGTGAAGACCACGTATTCATTGTCGAAGTACGCGAACCTTTACATTGCGAAAATAATATGACTTCATGATACACCTGTGTTGATAGTGTCGAATCGAGATCCGGATTTTCGTCAAAGTTTTAGAAAATCTTACAACGAGCCTTAGGCGCTGAACTAAATTTTAGCACCGCCTTTCATCTACAGACAGATGGACAATTGGAAAGAACCATTCAGACCTTAGAGGATATGCTACGCTTATTATGTGTTCTTGACTTTCAAGGAAATTGGGAAGGGCACTTGCCACTTGTGGAGTTCGCTTATAATAACAGTTGTCATGCGAGCATTAGAATGGCTCCGTATGAAGTCCTTTATGGGAGAAAATGTAGATCACCCATATGTTGGACTGAAGTGGGATAACAATAAATTTTAGGCCCGGAGATTGTGCAACTCACAACCGATAAGATTAAAATAATTCAACAGAGACTACGAACCACCCAGAGTCGCCAAAAGAGTTATGCGGATGTTCGAAGACGAAAGTTAGAATTTAAAAAAGGTGACCATGTGTTTTTGTAAGTATCTCCTTCCAAGGGGATAAGTCGTTTCGGCAAAAAGGGAAGTTAAAGCCGAGATACATAGGACCGTTCCAGATTCTTCAATGAATTGGAGACGTTGCTTACCGTATTGCTCTCCCACCGGAGTTTTCGCATGTTCACGATGTTTTTCATGTCTCAATGTTACGGAAGTACGCTCACGACCCCACGCATGTGATTAGTCATTATCCTTTGGAAGTGAGTGAAGACATGAGCTATGTCGAGAAACCAATCGAAATTGTGGATCATCATGACCAAGTTCTTAGGAACAAGGTCATAACCTTAGTGCGAGTTTTATGGCAGAATCATACGTGAGAAGAACCAACTTGGGAACGAGAAGATGAGATGCGAGAGCATTTTCTGTCTATATTTGAATGAATATTGTAATAATTGAAATACGCTTGTTAAAAGAAACTAAACAATTTTATGTTATGGTATCAGTATTTCTATTCAATCTTCATTTACTATTTGGGTAGTTTCATCTACCCAAGCAATTTGGGGAAGGCCAACTTGTTTTGGAAAAATATCAACTGGGTTACCATGTTGTAGGATGCCCAACTGAGAAGGTAGTAGACGCATTCGCAACGGGTTAAACCCCATCAGATACATTAATCATCATGAATTAAACATACAATGACGCGAAAGAATTTATCAGAGTGCGCAGCGGAAGCATGATGGCGTTAGCCAAGTTTGAGGAAAAACTTATTTTAAAGGGGGGAGAATGTAACTATCACGCCCCGCTACCCGGCCTATGCGGATCGTGGGCACGTGATGGCCGACGGCTGGCTGCCCAGGCCAACTTACCTGTCTTCTGATTGATCTCCTGTGTAATATCATTTAAAATGACATAAATTTTTCTTTTGCTAAAATGTAATCATACTGAATATAATAAAGTGTCACATCCATACTATACACAGAGCTAAGCCTAAGTTCAACTATTTACATACATCTTATGGCCGAATTAAATTATACATATTATGGCCGTATATTTCTACATAATATAGGGCCCATAGGCTACAAAACTAATCCATGACGCCTTCTTCTATGGCTCTTCTGATTGGCTACCTGAAATTTATTTTTTAGAAAACGTAAGATAAAGCTTAGTGAATAACATCAATGCATGAAAATATAAAATACCATGGATGATTTCATATCATACGTACATCATATATATAAAACATGTGAGCATGAACATAACTTTTTCTTAAAATAGAACTTTCATAAACGTGATGCTCACATAGACATTTCATACATGACATATCTGAAAGATGCACAAAGGCATATCATAGCTGAAAACTTGTAACAACTCGGCTGAACTGAGTGACCATATAGGTCGGGTGGCTCTTTTGGCCTGAGATATCTCGATTTGCAAATGATTTTATTTCACGTCCCACATCTACCTTAGGACTATCTGACTTTAGATCCCGTCAGAGAGGACTCCGAATGTCAACATACATGCATATTTTGAACATACTTTGCTTTTAAATCAATCATATATCTATGAATTTTAATACATAATATAACAACATTTACATGCTTTAAAAGATATGGCCTTTATGTTTTAACATACTTATTTTATGCATTGAAACATGGAAAACATTTGTATATACATAATATACATTAAAAATTATTTTGAAAATACATAGGTTTTGTCCATGTCATTGTGTTACTCACTTGGGTTTTCTTGTCTAGGCCCTACGCTCGGCGTTCCTACACATAAGGATACAACATATCAATTTATGTTAAGAAAAAAGACTGAAACTAATTCAATTTAGGCTTGGCGTTCGAACGTTGGAATTGGCGTTCGAACTCTAAGGCTAAAATGGTTGACCGTTCAAACGCTCAAAAGTGTTCTTCAAGTGGCATTCGAACGCCTAGGCAAAATCTTCAGACCGTTCGAACGCTCACTATATGAAATCGTAAGAACAGTAACTGAACTCTAATAATTTCTTCAAATCTTCTCTGACACAACTCAAATCTTTCTAAGGTTTTTAGGATATGAAGGATACCCTAAAAAGACTTACATAATTCAAATTCAACCATTAATTTAAACCCTAGCATGCTAGATCTAGAATTTAAAGTTAAGACTTTAACTTAATAAAAATTGAGGTTTTGAAGTCTTACCTCTTCCAAATGCTTCCTTGAGCTTCCAAAAATGGCTCTCTAGCTTAAATTGAGCTCCAAAGTCTCACTCTCTCTCTCCTATTTCTTCCATTTCCTTCTTTCTTCTCTTTCCTTTCCTTTCCTTCGTTCGAACACCTAGAGGAAAACTGAGCAGAATTTACAAGTTTAAGGCCTTAAAGTTTTCTAGCAAATTTTGGGTCTCCTTGACTCTTGTCTTCAATTAGTCCATGTTAATTATTGTAAGTGGCGTATTTAAGACGATTAATGAAATTTACAGATTCGGGGTGTTACATTCTCCCCCCCTTAAAATAAGTTTGTCCTCAAACTTCGCTAACGTCATCATGCTTTTGCTGCGCACTCTGATAAAATTTTTGGTCTCCTTGTTTTTGCTGCGCACTCTGAAAACTTGTGATCGTTAATACGTCTGATTGTGGGGTTAACCTTTCATTGCGACTGCCTTGACTGCCCTCTCAGTTTGGGCAGCCCACACCATGGTTTCCCCGTTTGGTACTATCCCAACCAAGTCAGCATTCCCTGAATTGCTTGGGTAGATGAAATTTGCAAAATGATAATGAAGGTTAAATAGGAATAATGATAATCCGAATAGAACCAAGCGTACCTCAACTTATTACAATGCTCACTCGAATAGAAATGGATAATACTTTCTACTTTCGTCTTCTCGTTCCCAAGTTGATTCCTCCCATGTGTGGTTCTGCCATAGAACTCGTACTAATGAAATGACCTTATTTCTAAGAACTTGGTCTCGGTGATCCACGATCTCAATCGGTCTCTCAACATAGCTCAAGTCCTCCCTTACGTCCAAAGGATGATGATTAATCACATGTGTGGGGTCGTAAATATATTTCCGTAACATTGAGACATGAAAAACATCATGAACATGCGAAAACTCCAGTGGAAGAGCAATACGATAAGCGATGGCTCCAATTCGTTGAAGAATCTGGAACAGTCCTATGTATCTCGACTTTAACTTTCCCTTTTTGCCAAAACGGTTTATCCCCTTGGAAGGAGATACTTTCAGAAATACATGGTCATCTTCTTGAAATTCTAACTCTCGTCTTCGGACATCCGCATAGCTCCTTTGGCGACTTTGGGCGGTTCAAAGTCTCTGTTGAATTACTTTAATCTTATCGGTTGTGAGTTGTACAATCTCTGAGTCTAAAATTTATCGTTCTCCAACTTCGGTCCAACATATGGGTGATCTATATTTCCTCCCGTAAAGGGCTTCATAAGAAGCCATTCCAATGCTCGCATGAAAACAGTTGTTGTAAACGAACTCCACAAGTGGCAAGTGCGCTTCCCAACTTCCTTGAAAGTCGAGAACACATAAACGTAGCATATCCTCTAAGGTCTGAATTGTTCTTTCCGATTGTCCATCTGTCTGCGGATGGAAAGCGGTACTAAAATTAAGTTCAGTGCCTAAGGCTCGTTGTAAGCTTTTCCAAAACTTCGACGTAAACCTCGGGTCCCGATCCGACACTATAGAGACTGGTGTTCCGT
>BRYF01000010.1:11427500-11430000 GCA_030159135.1 Actinidia polygama
AACTAAGGTAGTAGCTGGAGTATTCCCTGGTATAAGCACAAATGCTCGACCCTGTCGTGGTTGATTGTTTCTTCTTCCTGATTGAGGTTGTTGTACCGAGGCTGACGCCGATGCTCCAGCTCCTTGAATTCTATTTCTCGTCGGACAATCTTTTATTTGGTGCCCTTCTTAGCCACACCCATAACAAACTCTACTTTTCATGCGACACTCGCCCCAACACTTCCTCTGACAAGTTGGGCATGTCGGTGCTTCATTAGATTTACTGATTCCTGGATTTTCGGTAATTCTCAGTGGGGTCAATGAATTCCCACTTGAAGATCCCGAACTCTGCCCCTCTACGGCCTCGACCTCTTCTAGGCGGCATAGTTTCTACAAGCACATTTAGCATTTAGACATATATGTATAACAATAGTTACATTATGTCTTAGCATAGTACATCATATAATATGTATCACATAATGCATATTCTAGTCAGTCTTAGACTTCTATCTAGACGTGACTCTATCGTCGTATGGTGTTAACCTATAACTCTGTGTACTACATAAACCTAATGCTCTAATACCACTCTATCATGCCCCGCTACCCAGCCTATGCGGATTGTGGGCACGTGATGGCCGACGGCTGGCCGCCCAGGCCAACTTACATGTCTTCTGGTTGATTTTCTGTGCAATATCATTTAAAATGACATAAATTTTTCTTTTGCGAAAACGTAATCGTACTGAAAATAATAAAGTGTCCCGTTCATACTGTACACAGAGCTGTGCGTAAGTTTAACTATTTACATATATCTTATGGCCGAATTAAATTATGCATATTATGGCCGTACATTTCTACATAATATAAGGCCCATAGGCCACAAAACTAATCCACATGATGCCTTCTTCTATGGCTCTTCTGATTGGCTACCTGAAATTTATTTTTTTGAAAACGTACGCTAAAGCTTAATGAATAACATCAATGCATGAACATAAAATACCATGGACGATTTCATATCATACGTACATCATATACATAAAATATGTGAGCATGAACAAAACTTTTTCTTAAAATATAACTTTCATAAACGTGATGCTCACGTAGACATTTTATACATGCTTCTATAGTCATACATGACATATTTGAAAGATGCACATAGACACATCATAGCTGAAAACTTGTAACAACTCGGCTGAACTGAGTGACCATATAAGTCGTGTGGCTCTTTTGGCTTGAGATATCTCGATTTGCAGATGATTTTATTTTACGTCCCACATCTACCTTAGGACTATCTGACTTTAGGTCCCGTCAGAAAAGACTCCGAGTGTCACCATACATGCATATTCTGAACATACTTTGCTTTTAAATCAATCATATATCCATGGATTTCAATACATAATATAACAACATTTACATGCTTTAGAAGATATGGCCTTTAAGTTTTAACATACTCATTTTATGCATTGAAATATGGAAAATATTTGTATATACATAATATACATTAAAAATTATTTTGAAAATACATAGGTTTTGTCCATTTCATTGTGTTACTCACCTGGGTTTTCTTGTCTAGGCTCTACGCTTGACGTTCCTACATATAAGGATACAACATATCAATTTACTTTAAGGAAAAAGGCTGAAACTAATTCAATTTAGGCTTGGCGTTCGAACGTTGGAATTGTCGTTCGAACTCTATGGCTGTGAAGGCTGGGTTGGGAAATGATCCCATGTGGTTCGCCCATTTTTGCTTTCATGTTCCCTTTTTATTTTCTGCTTTTACTATTGGCGTTTGAACGTCCCTTTAAGCATTCGAACGCTAAGAAGGATTTATGGATCCGGCGTTCGAAAGACCGTTCGAATGCTAAGAAGGATTTTGGCTTGGCAGGGTTCGAACGCCCTGCTTACAGTTCGAAACGTGCGAGGGCTTGAAATCTAATTTTTAGCCTTGGCATTCGAACTCCCATATGGGCGTTTGAACACCTAGAGAAAAACTGGGCAGAATTTACAAATTGAAGGCCTCAAAGATTTTTAACAAATTTTGGGTCTCCTTGACTCTTGTCTTCAATTAGTCCATCTTAATTATTGTAAGTGGCGTATTTAAGATGATTAATGGAATTTACGGATTCGGGGTGTTACAGTAACACCCCAAATCCGTAAATTTCATTAACCCCATGAATTACGCCACAAAGGTTCGAATATCACTAATTGTCTGATTATTATGAACCCATGAAGCTTGTTGATTCTGAATAAAATTATGCAAGTAATCCTCTAAACTCCGTTTCTGTGGGGGTTGATATACATTCTGGTTGTGGTTTTGGTATTGGGCCTGCTGAAAATTAGCATGCCCTTGATTCTGATAGCCACCATTGGACTTGCCTGTTGTTGTGGTGGGTTGGAAGTTTGGCCACCTTGGCTCAAATTAGAATTGTCTGCATTTCTCCAAGAAAAATTCGAATGGTTTCGCCACCCTGGGTTGTACGTGTTGGAGTATGCAGAATTGAAAGGTTTTTGACCTTATGGTTGA
>BRYF01000010.1:11495000-11497500 GCA_030159135.1 Actinidia polygama
GGTTTAAGGGTCGCAACTGAGTTGAAAGTAGAATCCTTAAACATTTATAGCGATTCTTAGCTTGTGGTAAATCAAGTTCAAGGAGATTACCTCGCCACGGATCTCCGAATCATGGCCTATTTGGATGAGGTGAAGGCCATGTCAATGAAGATCAAAGATTTCAAGATCCGCCAAATTCGCAAGAACAGAACAAGAAAGCATATGCCCTGGCTAACCTAGCCTCAACTTTTGATTTTATCTCGGATAGGAGTGTCCTTTTGGAATTTTTGCTAAACCCAAGCATTGACATCGCCAAAGCCGTTTGTCAAGTAACAACGAACTCAATGTAAATGGACAATATCATCGCATATATTAAAGACATCACCTACCGTCAAATAAACTCCAAGCATGACAAATTTAGTATCGGCCAGTTAGATTTTGCCTCCTTCACGGGAGGTATAAAAGGTCTTTTTCAGGACCACTCCTGAGATGTCTCCAACTAGAGGAATCAAATTGTGTACTTAGGGAGATTCATGAAGGCATCTGTAGAAATTATTCAGGGGCAAGATCACTAGTTAGAAAGGCAGTTCGCCAAGGATACTTTTGGCCTTGCATGAAAAAAGATGCAATGGCATTCACCAAAAAGTGCAACAAATGTCAGAGGTTCGCTCCGGTTAGTTCTCTTTCCCTTATCGAGATGGTTCTAATGACCAACCTATGTCCATTTGTTCAATAGGGGATAGACATGCTTGGACCTCTATCTCAAGCTCCATTATAGAGAAAATTCTTGATTGTTGTCATAGACTACTTCACAAAATGGGTAGAAGCGGAACCTCATGCCAAAATCACTGAAAGGAACACCAAGAACTTCGTTTGGAAGAATATCGTTTGTCGATTTGAGATTTCGAGAGTTATAGTCTCCGACAATGTGAAGTAGTTTGACAACGATGGATTCAAACTATTTTGTTCGGACCTCGTCATCTCCAACCATTTTTCCTCGCCAGGTCATCCTCAAGCAAATGGTCAAGTGAAAATCACCAATAGAACGATCCTGAGGAATCTGAAGGCGAGGTTAGAAAATCCAAAGGCAAATGGGCATAAGACCTTCCAAGTGTGTTGTGTGCGTACCATACAACGAGTAGAATCCATATGGGCGAGACGCCATACTCCCTGGTGTATGGTACAAAGTCAATCCTACCAGTGGAAATAGGAATGCCTAGCCTTAGGACTTTGAATTTCAACAAGGAGAACAACGGAGTAGAATTAAGGCTTAATCTTGATATCTTTACCGAAAAGAGGGAGCAAGCTGAGGTGTGCCAAGCTGCCTACAAGTATCAAGTCACCAAGTACTATAACCAAAGGGTTAAGCTCAGGTCATTTCTGCCAAGCAACTTGGTCTTGAGGAAAGTCACATTATTTACGAAAGAACCTAATGCTGGGAAGCTCAGCCCTACTTGGGAAGGTCCCTATAGTGTCGTCCAAGTGACCAGGCCAAGAACTTATTGGCTAGAAGACATGAAAAGGAATGCCTTATCTCACCCTCTGAAATGCAGAACACTTGAAAAAATACTACCAATAGTTCTTTTGGTTGCCTAAATAATGTTTTTTTCAAATTCTACCTTGTGGTCTGATCGCAATTTCCATGTAATTCTGATTATTTTAATAAAATTGCTAAGTTATCCAGCTCAGACTTATTTTCATCTCCTAGTATTAAAGTTGCCAAAATAGTTTATTACCAATTTCAAAATGAGATATCATCAGTTTTGCCATTTAGTTAGATTAATTCGATCAAATTAATTCTAACTTATTGTTGTCACCAAAGTGGGATGTCACCTAAATAGTTTGTTGTGATCGCCAAATTTAAGATTGTTGTATCATTGACTTGATTAATATTGCCTACCTAGACATCATCTCGTCAAAACTATCTCGCCTCATCATTTTGGTCGCTGTGATTAGGTTTAATGTTGGCCTAATTTAAGGTAACTTAAACTTATTATGTTCGTCTTGTAGTCTTAATTCGCCAAGCTTATCTCACCATGCTTCATTAGAATTGATATCGCCAAGCTCATCTCGCTAGATTCATGGCACTCATTAGTCTTGATGTGAAACAAAGACATTGTTATTAAAGAAAGAGAGACACGAAGAAGAAGCACAATTTAAAGAATAGATATAAAAAAATACATCTCAATGAGGTCGCCATTATATTGGTATTGCCATTACCATTACAAAAAAAATCTACATAGAGATGCCTACTGAGGGGAAGGGCTATCATCCAACTTGCCTTTCTCCTCCCTTTCATCTTCCTCAGCCAATTCGGGGTCGATTTGGAGGTCTTGGATGTCGAGCTCGGGATGAAGACTCTCGATCTTCTTTTTGCACAAATCGAAGCCCTTGCCAAAGTACCTAAAAGCTATCCATTCCATAGCCTCCTGAAAGTCATCTAAAGATTTATACTTTTCAACAGCTGACTCCTGAGTAAGGGACTCCTTCTCCCTCAAGTTGGCAATCTCTTTTTCTAACC
>BRYF01000010.1:11532500-11537500 GCA_030159135.1 Actinidia polygama
GGCTGCCGCGTGAGTGAGAGCATTAATGGTGAAATAATGTTTCTTGACGGGAAGAACAGCCCGGCGGCGAGAATGGCGGCTTTTCATCTCGGAAGTTAAAACGACGCGAGATCTCCACCGTTGATGGGAGTGGATCCTGACCCTTTCAGGATCCTATAAATATAGGGGACCCCCCATCCATTTTTTGTTCTTCACTGTTGTTGCCAAACTGTTGACCCTGCTACGACACGCACCTCGCCCTAAATAGCTCGCCTCTTCCAAACTTTAGTAAGTATCAACCACCATTGCCTTTTGTTTTCTTTATCCTTTAGTGCATGTCTACTAAGGCCGAGTTAGGAGATGAAAGTATAGAAAATTCTCTACCTTCTTGGATATCCGACCACCTAGGAGGGAAGTCTTATATGACTGACGACGTAAACCAATCCCCCTCTTCGCCCCCCGAAGACTCCATTCACGGCAATATAATCGCCAATATGGATACTTCTAACCTTGCCAAAGAGGTCAACATAATGACCAAAAACGACCTAGATCATCTTAGGGAAACGTATTCTTTTCCCACGGGGACCAAACAAGGATTCTTGGAGAGGGCGAGATGATTTTGTTTGCTCGCCCAAGCGAGGTGGCTTTTTATGAGGCTGCCTTTCCGGCCGGTTTAAGGTTCCCTATCCATCCTATCGTTAGGAGGATTTTGAACCATTACAAAATTTGTCCTGCCCAACTTTTTCCCAACCCCTGGCGAACTGTCATATGCTCGTTAGTCATTTGGCGATACTTCAAACGCCACATGTCCTGCGACGAATTTAGGTGCATGTACTTCCTCAGCCCGCTGCCAGAATCGGGATGGTACTACTTCAAGTCTAGGCCTGACAAGAACATACTGAGAGGAGCGCCGAGCAACGTGAAGGGATGGAAGAAGAGGTTTTTCTTTGCCTTAGGAGATGAGTGGGAGTTCTTTCTGAGCATGCCTTCGGGCGTAGGAATCCCGCGAGTTCCCAGATCTTGGAGCGTGCCAGGTAGGTCCCCTTGCTTTACTTTGATTTACTTTAATTTTATTTTCCATGTATTTCAGCTCGTCTTACTGACATTAATGGTTATTTTAGAGAAATGCATCAAGAAGTTGCCCGCCCTGTATGAGACCGAGGCGAGGAGGATGATGGAGGTCCTCGATAAGATACACCCAGGGGCTATTTCGAGGTTCCAAAGGTCCTATCTTCTAGGAATTTCTGGAAGTACTTCGCCTGCAGTCGTATGGAGATCTCATCTAGCGGTGGGGACAATGCCCAATCCGAGTGAGGCAGAAGTACTACGGGCGACGAGGGTGAGTTTCATCCCTCCCGCGGCGATCTTCAGCGCGATAGTCCTGTTCGAAGTGACTTTGTAGAATGCCTAGGTGTTATTAGGGGGGATATAGGAAGCTAGGCAAGCTTTTCCTGACACCCCGGATCTGAGTTTCCTCAGGTGGTTGAGGGGCAGAGTCAGGGATCCTTTCTCAGAACTTTTTCCAGAGGACCTTTTATCGGGACTTCTAAGCTCCAGCTCGGACTCTGAGTTGGAGTCCGGATCAGACCTAGGACTGCTCTCTGAGCTTAGATCTAATGGTATTACCTTTGAACTTTTTTAAGTTTATTTCTTCCGTTGCTTGATGTTTGTTTTGATCTTGCAGCTATGTCTTCTCGGATCACCCTAACCACTCTCACCAAAAGGGCAGGAGAAAAGAAAGTTGCGACCAAAGACACCAACTCGGGGGTGGAGGCTACCCTGCCATTGAAGGGGATAATGATCCAAGAGAAGAGGCCTTGAGATGGCGCTCACGACTCCTCGCCCACTGAGAAGGTTTATTCCTTGGGCAAGGGCAAGGAAGCCATGCTGCCACCCCCGCCTAAGAAGGCCAAATCCAGCAGGGGGCGAGTGACGTAGGTCGGCGACAACCGGTGCCAATAGAGGGTCCATCTACGTCGCCAGGTCAAAACCTCAGCCCCGGGGCTTCGGTGATGTCAAGGGCCCCGGTGGCGCAAACAATATCGTCCGAGGTGATCCTGCCCGCCGATAAGGAGAAGGTGGATTAGTTCAGTATGGACGAACTGGTCACCAAGTCTTTCCACGCCCTTGGCCAGGTACTTTGCAGTTCACATTATTTCATACTGTAATTTTCCTTTTTCTAGCACTCACATAAGGTTGTTTGTAGCAGGCGGTCGTGCTCGTCTCTACCCTCGCCCTTCGAAGCCAAGATCATCAAAATAATTATCATTTCTAACTTGCCTATGCAGACTCGGCCAAACTCGGGATGGTTAAAGCCCAAAACTGAGCTTTCAAGGCGGAGAACGACTTGGCCAAGCTGAGTGAATAGGTGACAAAAACTGAGGCTGAGCTAAGCAATCGGGCGGTGAAGACTGAGGCCAAGTTGAAGGAGAAATCTGAGGCTATGGCGCGGTTGGAGTCCGATGTGGCTGAGCTTACCAAAAAATTGTCCCTAGCCAAAATGCTCGCCATTGACAAGTTCAAATCTTTGCCCGATTTCAAGGATGCAGTTACAGATTCGGATGCCACATATTTTAGCGAGGGTTTTCGAATTCTATAAGAGGCCGTTTGCTTGCCATCATCCCAATGTTGTCCTCGATTTGGCGAGTATGGAAATGGACGTCGACCTGGCTGAGGAGGAGGAAGCTGCTCGAGTTGGCGAGAAGGAGGAAGAGAATGAGGGCGACATCAGCCCCACTCTTTAATACTTGTATATATATATATTTTTTATAATTGGTGATCTGCCATCCTTGTAATCTTTTTTAATATCAATGAATGATATTTTTTCAATATTGATCTTTTTCCCTTACAAATACAATTTTGGCAAGTATTGTATTTTCAAATATTGATCATAAACTCGAGAGATGGCCAAGCAAACTCCCGTATTTTTATTTTACGCTTAGTAGCGGTGTTCTTGGCCGTCGTAAAACTAATGTAATAACTGACGAACATAACTGAAATGGCAAAGTGGTTAATAGGCAATCAAACATTAAGCGTCTGTTTTGGAGATTTAAGAGCGACCAAGGCGTTGCCTCATTGCAACGGATACACTCAATATCGGTGACGTTCTTGATGGCGATCATGCCCCCTTCGTAACGAGTGGGCGTTTGGGATAATGGCGACATCCACAATGGCGATCAAAATGCCTTAGCGATATTGGCTATCAAGACATTGGCAAAATCGTACACGGCGATCAAGATGCCTACGTCGTTTTGTAACAAAATGGCGATCTTAATATTGGTAAAATTTGTACTAGAGATCAAGACGCCTTGGCGATTCATGTCGTAATGAATGGGCGTGTTTGATAATGGCAACATCCACGCTGGTGATGCGGCGATAAATCTCGGCGAAAATTATCACTTGGTGACACAATATGGCAAAATAAAAATGATTTTATTAAAATTGGAGATTTATTACAAGAAATCTGAGAAAAGCATCATGGCGGCCATAAAATTTACTGGTAATATTTCTTCAAGTGTTCGGCATTCTAAGGGTGAGGGAGTGTCTTCCCGTTCATGTCTTTCAGCCAATAAGTTCCTGGTCGGGATACCTTGACAATTTTGTAAGGGCCTTCCCATGTAGGTCTAAGCTTCCCTGCGTTTGGTTCTTTTGTAGACAGTGTGACCTTTCATAAGACTAAATCTCCTAGCAGAAAGGATCTATGCTTAACTCTCTAGTTGTAGTATATGGCAACTTTGTGTTTATAAGCTACTTGGTGTACTTCATCCCTTTCTCTTCTTTCATCAAGGAGATCAAGATTGAGTCTCAGCTCAGTTTCATTGCTCTCCTTGTTAAAATACGAGGTTCTAAAACATGGTATTCCGATCTCAATAGGTATAACTGATTTTGTTCCATAGACCATAGAGTAAGGTGTCTCGCCTGTTGGGACCCTGCTCGTCGTGTGGTAGGCCCAAATTATGCTCGGCTGGTCTTCTACCCATTCCCCTTTGAGTTTTTCCAGCCTTGTTTTTTAGTTCCTAAAGATGGTTCTATTAGTAACCTCTACCTGGCCATTTGCTTGGGGGTGTCCGGACGAGGAGAAATGGTGCGAGATGGTAAGATCTGAGCAGACCTGTTTGAACATCTCGTTGTCAAATTGCTTGGCGTTGTCCAAGATGAGAACTTTTAGAATTCTGAACTGGCATATGATGTTTTCCAGATAAAATTCCTTATGTTTTTCTCAGTGATCTTGGAGAGAAGTTTTGCTTCTATCCACTTGGTAAAATAATCGATGGCGACGATCAAGAACTTTCTTTGTAATGGAGCTTGGGGTAATGGCCCAATTATGTCAACTCCCCATTGGGCGAATGGCCATGCACTGGTCATTGGGACCATCTCGGTGTGAGGGAGGTGACTTATGGGGGCAAATCTCTGGCACTTTTCGTACTTTTTTGTATATGTCGCCGCATCATGCTCCATTCGAGGCCAAAAGTAGCCTTGTCTAATTGTTTTTCTTACAAGCGATCTTGCTCCTGAATGATTTTCATAGATACCTTCATGAATTTTCCTCATGACATAATCTGCCTCCTTAAATCGGAGACATCTTAGGAGAGGACTAGAAAAGGACTTTTTGTACAAGATTCCATTGAGGATGCAAAATTTGACTGATCTGTATTGGATTCGGCAAGTTTGCAGCTAATCTTGTGGCAACTTTCCCGTTTGGCAATATATGATGATGTCACTCATCCATGTTGGTCCGAAGTCTGTTGGACAGATTGGTTTGGTGACCTCAATACTTGGGTTGGTTAAGAATTTCAGGGGTATGTTTCTCTCTGAGATGAAGTCAAAGGTCGAGGTGAGGTTAGCCAAAGTATTGGCTTTCTTGTTTTCTTCTCTTGGGATTTAGTGGACTTTAAATCTTTTATTTTTCCCGACATGGCTTTCACTTCATCTAGGTAGGCCATCATTCTTGTATCCTTGGCGAGGTAATCTCTTTGGACTTGATTTACCACCAATTGGGAATCACTGAAGACGTCTAGAGA
>BRYF01000010.1:11550000-11552500 GCA_030159135.1 Actinidia polygama
TGTTCCTAACTCTCTGTTCATCACTCGATCGGTCCAAGGTTTTTCTGACCGGTTTTCCATCATTCTGACCTGTTCTCGACCGATCTAGCAATACTCCGACCGATCGGGCTTATGGATTGACACTCTGTTCATTCCCTGACCGGTCAACTTCTTACATCCCTAAAAAATTACTTTCTTTGCACTTACACCCTCCAACTTATTTTTTTTCACTCTTTAACCCCTGTTTTCATGTACTAGCCCATTTCTCCACCCTCCTTATTTGAATTTGGCTCTTAGGCCTTAACAATTAATGAGATTTTTTAGTGTATATGGCTCAATTCGAGGTTCAAAGGATTGACTCAAAGTATGTGGTATTTTCATTAATTTAAATGCCATAAATCATGTTTTGAACAAAATTAGAACCAAATATAACATGTTATGCATTAATCAAGATATTATGTCCCGCGAATAAAAGAAAAGCTCAAAAAAAACAAAAAAATTAGACAGATTCTATGTCTCCACTCTTTTATGTCAAGATTTCTTCAATGCATGGTAGTTCAACTTTGTGTCAAATTTAATTTAGGCATCATTTAGGATTTTCAAATTTGGGCATCATTTAGGATTTTCATGGTTAAAATAAACATGCTTAATGTCAAATTTATCCATAAACCACTGATTAAGTAGAATTCACTCCATAAATTCAAAAAGTTGGACAATTTTTACACTAAATAACCCTAGTGAAAGTAAAAACAATGCTATAAAAATTAAACTCTCACCCCCAACTTGAAATATGCAATGTCCTCAATGAAAAAGGAGACAAAATTAAAAAGGGAGCGAGGTTACATGTGAAGAGAACATCCTTGCAATAGTGCAATCATCTCAGAATTACCTGAATTGCAAGCTGCTTATACCCTACAAAATGGATGTTACACCACATACCAAAATGCAATTTAATTAAGATAGCATGAAAAGAAAACAAGCCAATAGAAATTGAAATCCTACTATACTCTATCTTTATGTACAACCTGGAACGTGCATGATTGTTATAAAATGGTGGGATTCTGGTCGACAGGATCCACAAGTTCCTCCACCATTTCCTCTTTCGCAAAGTTCTCTAAAAATGGTTTGAACCATTGACCATTCACCTTAAAAATATTTCCACTCGTATGATTTTTTATCTCAATGGTTCCATGTGGAAAAACTGTCTGCACATTATATGGTCTAGTCCATTTGGATCTCAATTCGCCAGAAAAAAGATGGAGACGAGAATTATATAGGAGAACCTTTTGATTTGGTTCAAAGGTTTTACGAATGATATTTTTATCATGGAACGCTTTGACCTTCTCCTTATAAATGCGAGTGTTCTCATACACATCCCATCTCAATTTCTCAAGTTCATTCATCTAGAGTTTTCTATGGAATTCGGCTTGGGGCGTATGATAATTTAAATGTTTAATGGCCCAATACACCCGGTGATCAATTTCAACCGGCAAATGGCATGCTTTGCCATAAACAAGCCTATAGGAAGACATGTATGACAATGTCTTATATGCAAAATGGTATGCCCACAAGGTATCAGTCAAACGAAGTGACCAATCCTTATGGTTTGAGTTAATCATTTTCTCCAGAATTAATTTGATCTACTTATTAGCTATCTCAGCTTCTCTATTGGTCTGAGGATGATAAGTTGTGGACACTTTATGAGTAATGCCATACTTAGTCATCAACGCTTCAAATGTCTTATTGCAAAAATGATTCCCTTGGTCACTAATGATTGCCCTAGGCATCAGTTCAAATGGGGATCACCTCAACCCATAAAGTCAACTGCAAATAGGATATATAAGTAACCAATGGAAAGTCGAAATGAACCCGTAAAGTCAATCCGCCAACAATCAAAAATCTCAATAACAATTATGGGGATATAGCATCATATTTTGTCAAGTCAAACTACATAACTATTAACACCTATTGCAAGTCTTGCAAAATTCGAAGGAGTCTTTGAACATGGTCGCCCAATAAAATCCACACTACAAAATCTTGGCAGTTGTCTGTTTTGCAAAAAATGACAACCGCAAGCCTCTATATGGAAGAATGTGAATATACCAAAGATTTCTAAATTAGTTACACATCTCCTCATAATTTAATCAGGGCAATACTTAAAGAGGTATGGGTCATCAAAGAAAAACCTCTTTACTTCCACCAAAAACTTTCTCCTTTCATAAGAAGTCCATTGACTCAGAACTTGAACTGTGGTAAGATAGTTAGCTATGTCTGCATACCACAGGCATGTGGATAGAGTGAATAGTTTCTCATTAAGAAATTTGTCTGAGATTGGAATATGACTTAAGTAATCATTCACCATTAGACGAGACAAATAGTCAGCCATAACATTTTCCACTTCCTTCTTGTCCTTGATTGTCAGATCAAATTATTGAAGTAGTAGAATCCCCCTAATCAGGCAAGGCTTAGCATCTTGCTTTGCAATCAAATATTTCAAATTAGAGGGGTCAGTGAAAAGCAC
>BRYF01000010.1:11580000-11582500 GCA_030159135.1 Actinidia polygama
CATGCCATAAAATGAAAGACTCAAGTACATAAATAATAAGGAATGTCTTTTTATTAATAGTAGAGATCACAGTCATTATAGTGATCTTGAACAGACCATCAATTATATAACATTTCCCTATATACATTGCAGTGTTAGACAAAGTGACCCTATCTACCTCAAAGACCATACAAAAACCGTGCTTGCTCAGTAGAGAACTAATCACTAGATTGTTTTGAATTTCGGCCACGAATAACACATTGTTCAGAGTCAAATATTTTTCGAAAGTCATCTTGCTAATCACCTTGCTTGCCCCACAACCTTTGAGGTGGTTGAGTTCTCCATATAAACCCTCTCACCATTAGCAACCGACTCTAAGTTAGTGAACATCTGCCTATCGCAACAGATATGGCATGAAGCTCCTATGTCTATCCACCATTCTTGTAGTTTTGAACCTACCATGTTCACTTCAAAAATCATAGCCAAGAAGTTGATATCAGAGATACCCCCCGTGATTACCTCTGTCATATGTGCCTAAGCATAAGGATTCATCATTTTCTTTGCAACAACACCTCTTGGTCTCATATTAACATTTTTGTCCATTTGATTACTAGACCACTTGTCCTTTAGCTTATTCATTTTTGAAGACTAACCACATGAATAGATAAACAAATGGGGGCAGTGACTATAAAGGGGGGGTTCTAGGGGGAGTGACCCCTAGCAGGATCCCTAAGGGTAGCACCTCTAGGTGGGTTCTAAGGGCAGCGCCCCTAGGCGGTAGGTCAAGAAAAACCTCCAACCGGTCCAAGTCAAGCAGAAGACATATTCTGTTAGTCACAATCAGTTGAGGAAAACCTCCAACTAGTTTGCGACAAGTAAAGGATTCTAAAGCAATTCTCAACCGATTGAGAAAAACCTCCAACTGTTTGAACATAAATAAAGGCCTCAAACCGCCTTGTTCAATCGGTTGAACTTTTAAGTTCGACCGATTCACCTTGAACAGAGACTTCAGCAGATTTGTTCAGAGGCTTCAACATCATTGTTCAATCGGTTGAAATCGCAACTTCGACCAGTTCAACTGGAATTGAAGCCTCAACACACCTTGTTCAAACGGTTGAACATGAAGCCCAACCGGTTGAACCTAGAATCTAAGGCCCAATCAAATTTTTGAACAAAAGCTAGCCGCGTATGGCTGTCTTAAACTATATCCTCTCAACATCGATCAAGGTCAAAACGTGCACGGTTGATCACTTAGGGGTAGGATTTTTTTTTTCTTTTCTAATAATAACAGAATAGTTTTTTTTTCCAAAACCATTTTTGAAATTAATCATAACAGTTTTCAAATGTTTGAAACCAAGACTGTTTCAACCTAGAATTTTAAAACAATTTCGGAAATCATAAACTTGTTTTTGAGAACTGAAAACATGGAAATGTATAAAATAACTAGTTTTTACAAAAAAAAATCAGAATAAAACTAAAACTGTTTATAACCTGAATAATTTTTTTTAATTTTTTTACCCATTTTTATTTTTCAAATAGACAAAAAAAATCAATTTTGGCATCATCCTGCATCTCAAATATTAGTCTCCAAAATAGAAATTATTTTCTGAAATTCAATTGGCAATACAAGAAAAAAAATATTTCTTAAGTTTGTTGATAAAAACACGACAAAAACAAAATTTCAAAGAATAATTTCCATTAATCACAAAATTTTTATCGTAAACTGAATTTACGAATATAAAACATAATAAGATACAAACAAAAATTATGAATCAAGTCTTGTAAACGCAGTCTCCTTAAGAAAGATTCGCCACCTCCTAAGGGGTTGTAGATTTTTTTGACGTCTTTCCCCTGGATAAAACTACTAAACCGTGTACGTCAGAACACCACTAAGGTATGTCTTGGCGAACTGAATTATGTTTGTCCCTCTCTCTCAGAATGAAAAATACAAAAGTATTAAAGTATATAAAGCTATATCGTTTCTCTTCTAGAAGAAGACAATAATACATATAAAAGAGATTATGGCAATTGTTTCTTACCTAGTTTATCAATTATAGATTATGGGGTCAATTAAAAAAAATCATTACCAAATCTAAATTTGTATGCGAAAATCACTCTAGCTAGGAGGGGATATCACAACAAGGTTTCGAAAAAAGAAAACTTTATATCTCATAATATATGATAATAATGTTTGAAATAAATATTGCATATCTATCTATCTATAACTCTAGCTAATAAGGGTATTATTGTCCATAAGCCAATAAATATGACTTGAGCCAAATATATGCTAGTAGTTAGGAGGTATCACGTACAAATCCCTAAACTTAAGACTCCTATTTAATTAACTCTTATTATTATAAGATGAGAAATTATTGTTTTAGGAGTTATTAGTTTTTTAGCTATTATTTATTTATTTTTGTTATTTAACAGTTAATGTTGGGGAGTGGTTGTAACATATTTTTACTATAAAAAATGTGAGATGACTTCATCTATACAATGGTGTCACACCCTCGACCTAATT
>BRYF01000010.1:11615000-11617500 GCA_030159135.1 Actinidia polygama
AGCTGGGTAGAGTGCTCTTGAAAAGGGCAAGTCCCCACAGCCTTTTCTAGTAAATACTGCAACTTCCACCCCACCAATCTCGACTGAAATCCCACAAGTGTGCCTACTTTCTCTTTACATCTCACCTCATTCTACTCCACTACAAACTTTTAAACTGATAAAGATACTTCAAAAGGGCATGCACTTCCTCTAAATCCCAACCTTGAAAATCCCACAGAAAAGTTGGCTCCCACAACTGTAAGCCACAAGAAATCCGAAACCAAGACACAGTTATTAGAGGCAACACTATATTGCTGGGAAAATAGGTTGCCAAAACAGTATCTGCACGCCATTTATCAATGCAAAACCGCACCCTCCTGCCTTTTCTACAACAAACTGAATATACCTGAAAATAATAAGTCCCACAATCACTCCTAATTGTCTACCACCCCAGTCTCTTGGCTATATTTGCAATCCACCACCCTCCTCCACAAGCTCTACACCTCAAAAGAAAATCCCCAAAGCCATTTTCAATTTTCCATAAAAAAGAAAAGCCAAGTTGAACGTCCTAAACTTCTGAATGCCCAAACTATCTTCCACCATAAGACCACATATTTGAATCCCAGTTAACAAGATGGTACTTGAATTTCTCCACTAGACCACCCCAAAAGAAAATTCAATGGAATTTTTCCAACCTAGGGGCGGAGCCAAGGCTCCAAACAAGCAGTGGGGGGATGCCATCGGGTGGGTGACCGAATTTATATGACTTCAATCATTCTTGAAGTCCGTAAATCACAATTAAAGAAAGGCAGATAAATAATGATAATAACTATTGGTGATGCACTTTTTTTTTATATTTCTATAGCTGGAGAGAATAACAACTGGAACTTGGTAACCGTAGGTGGTGGTCAAGATTGCATAGATGCACATATTTCAAGAAGTGTCTCATTGAAATAGGGAAAGAGCACAGTGCAAGAGGAGGGGAAGGTTAAAGAGGAAAAAAGAGAAGTGATAAAAAAAATAATGGGAGACAAACTTGAGTGAAAGGAGGAAAAAGCTGCTACAGCCCTATGCAGAGTGAACGAGGGAGAGATGGAAAGAAAATGAGTGAATTATTTGAGAGAAAAAAAGTATGAATGATGTTAAGTTGGAATTGGAGGTGTCCAATACAAGAAGAGTATATAGACACTTTGTATATGGTATACATACAAAAGGATTTCCGTAACAAGGACGACCCCCCAACCCAACCCAACCCAAAAAAAATATGTTAGAAGTGTTAATCCTACATCGCCTTACTTAAATCACCCAAGCTAGTTAATATAATCTAGAGGCTACTCCACCTATTGCCAATTGGTTTTAGGTTGGAATTTTTGATCTTCTCTAACATAGTATCAGAGCAAAGTCTTGGGGTAGTTCTTATGCGGGCCAAGTCTTCACCTAAGTCGTTTCTATTGTCGTCGTTGTTTCTGTTGTTATTGTCGTCACCTCCACGTGCATCCGAGCTACAGGTGAGGGGAGTGTTAGAAATGTTTCCCACGTCACTTAAACCACCCAAGCTTAGTTAATATAATCTAGAGGCTACTCCACATTTTTCAATTGGTTTTAAGTTGGAACCCTAGATCCTCTCTAACAACACACGCACACCAATAATCTCCTCTACACCTGCTCCAACCGATCCACTACATATGCTGGAAAAGTTAGGATAGACATGAGTAATGTGGGAACGCTCAAAAGAGCGTTGTTAATAAGAGTTAACTTGCCAGCTTTGGAAAGATGTTGCCTCTTCCACAATTCCACCCAACTACCTTTTCTCAAAAACAATCCACTACTCCATCCCAAACCACAACCAATTTGACAGAGGCCGTTAAAGGAAGGTCCAAATAAGAAGAAGAAAGAGAAACCACCTAAAAGTCGAAACCCATCATCAAGGCTAACAAGCGCCACTATCCTGCAACTTTTCAACTAGGATAAACCCATTCTTGCTAAGATTCACCGTCAACCTTAACTATGCCTTCAAACAAATAAGCACGCTCCTCGAGTTCCTTGGTGTGCTATTGTCAAGGCCACCCTAACGAGATTTTATCCTTCCTCTGTACAAGGAAAAATAAGCTCCATTGAGTGACATGCCATTCAGCTTCCTAGTACCAGTGTGGCAGGGTTACTCTTTTACTCATGTAGATTTTATAGGAAAGCTCAATAATCATGTGGTGCTTGTGGATAGAAGACAAAAATCTTCATGTAGTCAAATGCAGAAAAGCAAAACACAAATAGTACAATTCCACATCTGGCTAACCACCTATGTGGAACTAATACGATTAAAAATGAGAGAGAGAGAGAGAGGCAGAAAGCCAAGGCTGGCAAATAGAACAAGTAAAAGAGAAAGAATAACGAGGTCTCATTCCCATAAATATTTGGGGGGGAGGGGGGGGGAACTACCTATCATGGCCAAATTCAGATGAAAGTGACAATTCTTCACAGCAGAAAGGAGCAGAGGTGCCTTCCATCAAGGCAAATGATGACT
>BRYF01000010.1:11625000-11630000 GCA_030159135.1 Actinidia polygama
ATTTTTTATTTTTTTAAATTGTAATTATTGATCCACCGATCTGATATTTCATAAATTTTGAATTACTGATATGAATTAAAAAAATAATTTCCCACTGATCTGATATTACTAAGAAAAAAATTCACTTATCTGATATTTAGGAACAGCTACAAACGTGGCGCTGACGTGGCAGTGACGTGCGCAGCGTGGCGCTTACGCGGCGCTGACGTGGCGCTGACGTGGCGCTGGCGCGTGAAGCCCAGTCGTCGTCTTCCTCTCTTCGGCGCGTGGAGCGCGTGAGGCGCGTGAATCTCACTCGTAGTTACCGGACCGGCGCGTGAGGGCGCGTGTGGTGTTGTACCGGGACTGTTTTTGATGTTTTGGAATCGTCTCGTCAATACGAACACGTTCGTGTTATCAAAAATGGATTCGGATAGAATTTTAAAAAAAAATCCAAACCTTAAGTGGTTGTTCTTCACTGTCGGAGAGTTGCCGGAATGATGCCGGGATTTAGCGGAAGTTTAGGCCACTGAAAGTGGCTTTGATACAATGTTAGAAAATAATGTAGAGAGAGAAAGCTCTGTAAATTTGTATTATATATTTCTTGTGTGTTTATACAATGGATTGCTAAACTATATATATACATACAAGAGCACCTATTTGTTGACAATGGAAGCTGCCTCATGTTGACAATGGAGGCAGCTGCCTGGAAGCTGCCAATGGCTGCTGCTTATGTTGACAATGCTGCCAATGGCTGCTGCTGTTCATATCAACAATGGCTGCTGTTGTTCATATTTCAACAATTATCCTAAATTTTCAATAAATTGGGTGGAGTAAGACACTTTGTTCGAGTGAGTGGGAAAGTATCTAAAAGGCATGAAAGTGGGGGATGAGATAGGAGGGTTTTTGGTCAGGGGAAATGTGGGAGCGAGGAAGAGAGCTTCCCTTGTTTGAGGGTTTTCTAATCTATCTTTTTCTAGGGTTTAAAAAAAGGTTGGGTGTGAGAGAGAAGAGTGAGAGTGACCATTTTTCATCTTTCTCATTCAATGTAATAGAAATCATCACCGTTTTGCTCGCAGAAGTAGTCACATAATGTGATGAACCACATAAGTTCTCATGCCTTTTTACTTCTTTCCATCTGTTTGTGGCTTTTCTTTTGTTTACCATATGCTACAAATACTAATAACTAAATAAGATTTGGGCATCACCATCATACGTACATCAGTATTGTTTTTACCCTGAATTAAAGATATTTAAAGGTACAGTGATATCTCCTCTTTATTTTTGTTGCTTGGAGATAAAAAGCTTTTAACAATTACAACAAATCTTTTTCCCTATCTAATAACTGAATCTAATACACAGCTAAGTCGACAAATCCACATAGGGAAACATTACAATTAATTTTCTTCCAGCCATACTATCCTGCAGCGTCACATGTAATAGATAAACTTGATTACTATTCCTCTAGTGGAAACTCAAAAAATAAACACCTTCTAGCCACTAACATTATTATAAAATCAGTACACCCCAAATCAACACTTTCCAATTAATAGAATTGTATATTTAGGGTGAAAACTAGACAAAATCACATGAACAATCACATAATCATTCCTACAGAAATAAAGGACAATGTAAACCCCCAAAAGGCAAAAACCATGTTCAATTATAAAGAATGGGAATAGCAAAAAAAAATGAGCATAGATTCCCCAAAACATATTTTAGGTCAAACAATATAAGAACCCAACGACTGAAGCAAAATAAGAACCTTTTTGAACTTGATAACAACATCCCTTAAACATTTCCATCCGCCAATCCGAAATCCTATAGATGCTCCCATAATCCGGCTTAGGATCCAAGCGAACAACCTGGAAGCAAACCTGAAATAAGATGTATAATAGGTAATCTAAAAAACAAATTGGAACCAAATGTATTCAAACGTATGAATATTTAATGGCCATGATGATGATAACGTAGATTTATGTTACATGGACACTTGACACCCAGACGAAGGGTGTGGGATATGTGTCTAATACTTCCCATTGAACACTTGTGCAATTGTTTTAAGCATATGTTTTGTTGCATAGTTGCTATGAAATGAGTTGATTGCCTTTGACACTCTATTTTATCTTAACACCATTTCAT
This sequence comes from Actinidia polygama, assembly GCA_030159135.1. NCBI lineage: Eukaryota > Viridiplantae > Streptophyta > Magnoliopsida > Ericales > Actinidiaceae > Actinidia > Actinidia polygama. The sequence continues at coordinate 11,627,122 of BRYF01000010.1, forward strand.
CCCATAAAATGGATTAAATTATGAAAAATATGATCCTTATTTTCCCAAGTCTATGTACCTTCAATAAGAGTTTTGCAGGTCTGACCCAATATGCGCACCCACTCCTAACACCCATACATGAGTCCATGTAATATAGACATAGACAATGATAAACCATTAAAGCAAATAACCTCAAACCGTGCATCAAGGATGACAAAATCAAAAGCAACCACCAACAAATTTGTGAATTACCAACAATCAATGAATTATTCACATCATTCTGAAAGAATTTATGTTGACAAATGAGTGAAATAAGTGTGTACGACTGAATTAATGTGTGAAATCCTATTCCACATGGATTACATATGATAGCTTCTTGGGCTATATCCCTTCCTAGTACGATTTGCTTTAAAGCCATGGAGACCTAGCCCAAACTAGAGAATATCAAAAACAAATCAAGATGAGAAAGTTATAGTTGCTATCAGACTATAACCTGCCTAACAAAGTGGAAGTCACTTCTAAAGTTTCTATGAACCACTTCTTGAATCCCAAAGTGATGTGCACTAAGTGCTATATCTCACACAACAGAGCGATGGGGTCCTTGGGTCCTGTTGGGGTTGGGGTGGAGTTTAACAACCCTCTAGGAAAGGTTCATGGGATATTTAAGTATGTTCACATCCGTTCCTAGCAAAAAGTGCTTCAACGATGCAAGAGCGCCCAAAAGCAAGTATCGTTACTAATTGTGACGGCGACGTTACACAATTTATCAAAAATAACTATGATTCGTACTTATGTATATATGTTCAGAACAATAGCATAGGGTTCCCAACATGGGCGGATGTAGCAAGGGGCAAGTGGGGTCAATTGACCCCACTGGAAAAAAAATACATATTTAGCCCTTTAAAATTTATAATAAATACGATGTTGATCCTACAATTTTGACTATAAATACAATTTCGACCCCACTGAAATTTATAATTTTGACCCCACTGACATTTCTTTCTAGCTCCACCCTTGGTCCCCAACACAACAACCTTGAAGTACATGCATGTGTGTATATGGTTTCTTTTTCAATGATCCTTATTGTAGTACATTTACAGTAATTAAGATCAAGTATCTCATTTAGGTTATAAGGAGATGAAAGTGAATCCGAAGCCTAACTTCACCTTGCAAAATGGAACATTTATTTTTTAAAACCGCTTATGCGTTCTGAACATACCAAATATCAAGAGACAAGTTTTAGAGGAAGCTCACAATAAGAAGTTTGCAATGCGTCCGGGAGGAACGAAGATGTACCGAGATTTGAAGAAAATATTTTAGTGGTCGGGAATGAAGAAAGAGATAACCGAATTCTTGTCACGATGCCTACAATGCCAATAAGTCAAGGCGGAATATCAAAGACCGACAGGACTACCACAATCTTTATCAATACCGGAATGGAAATGGGAGCACATCACCATGGATTTCGTTGTCGGACTACCAAACTCGCCATGGGGCTGTAACGCCATTTGAGTCATTGTGGATCGCCTTACTAAGTCAGCGCACTTCTTACCCGTAAAGACTACGTATTCTTTATTGAAGTACATGAACCTTTACATTATAGAGATTATATGACTTCACGGTATGCCAATTTCAATAGTGTCAGATCGAGATCCAAATTTGTGTTGAAGTTTTGGAAGAATTTACAAAAGGCTATAGGCATTGAATTGAACTTTAGTACCACTTTCCATCCATAGACGGACGGATAATCAGAGAGGACTATCCAAACTCTAGAAAACATGTTGCGGCTATGCGTACTAGATTTTTAAGAAAATTGGAAAACACATTTGCCCCTCGTGGAGTTCGCTTACAACAACAGCTTTCATGCATGCATCGGGATGGCACCTTATGAAGCATTCTATGGAAGAAAATATAGATCTCCCATATGCTGGACCAAAGTTGGAGAACAACAGCTAGCAGGGCCCGGAATTGTTCAACTGACCACCAACACGATCAAAGTGATTTAACAAAGACTTCAAACCGCGCAGAGTAGTCAAAAGAGCTATGCAGACATTTGGAGATGAGACTTAGAGTTCGAGGAGGGAGACCATGTGTTTTTGAAGGTATCTCATTCCAAGGGAATAAATTATTTAGGAAAAAAGAAAAAGTTGAAACCGAGATACATCAGACCATTTGAAGTCCTTCAACGAATTGGAACTGTTGCCTACTGCATCGCTCTCCCACCAAAGCTATCACATGTTCACGGCGTCTTCCACGTTTTGATGTTACGGAAGTATGTTTACGACCCCGTGCATGTATTTAACCACTATCCGTTGGACGTGAGTAAAAACTTAAGCTACATAGAAAAACCGATTGAGATTGTGGATCGTCGCAACTAAGTTCTTAGGAACAAAGTCATTCCATTAGTATGAGTATTATGGCAGAACCATACGTGGGATGAATCTACTTATGAGCGTAAAGATGAAATCTGGAAACGCTATCTCTTTTTGTTTAAATGAAAACTTGTGTCAAGTTTGGGGACAAACTTTTGTTAAGGGGGGAGGATGTAATACCATGAACCTATTAATTTTCTTCATTTATGTTATATTGTTAATTTTTATCATTTTAAGGTCAAAGTGACCAATTAAGCAGTAAGTTGTAACAAAAGCCTTAGAGGAGGGCACATGGGATAAATTACCATGTGAGCCTTAGTGTATACATTCCCACACCCACACAACACAACACAACACCCACACATACATATACACACACACACACACACACATATATATAGAGAGAGAGAGGGGGGGGGAAGGGGAAGGGGAAGAGGAAGTAGAGCTTAGAGGGTCAACTTCCAAGCTATAGGAAGCCATTGGAAGCTCCATCAATCTTGAAGAAAGGTAACATCTTAACCTTGTAGA
>BRYF01000010.1:11685000-11690000 GCA_030159135.1 Actinidia polygama
AATTCACTTAAACGTATGAACATAAATTAGTAGTTAGTTATCAAAATCAATTAAAAATATTTTTTTAAGGTGTAAAAATTGAAGATATCATGTTATTATATTTTATTCTTTACTTTAATATCTATTTTTTTTATTTGTTAGTCATGTTCATTAAAAGAATAAGTGCAAAAAGGAGATAACAAATATTATTGAGCTTCAAACTTAATTGTCCTAATTTTTATAAAACAGAATTTGACTGTCCAACTAAAAAATTGATTGGATTCTATAGTCGTTTGTCATGAAAAATACTAATTATTGAAAATTTTGCTTGTATAAAATAAGATATTGAAAAATGTTAAAATGAACTTTGCTTTTTTTATTAAAAATATTCTAGAGTCCTCCTCCATGTTAGCAGGCGCAAAGCTTGATTGCGTACACAAGCATTCGTTACAGCAATCGGTGCAGGCCTTATCATAGATATTTCTGCCCGACAAACACCAAACCATGGCCAGCCCTAATTTTTTGGTTCCTAGGCGAGTTTGTAATATGGAATCTCTATATATTTTAAAAAAAATTATGAAAAGATAAATATTTAAAATGATATCATTATGGAGATTTTAAGGGTTATAAAATGACCTTTCGGCTATGTATTTAATGAGAGAAAGAAGACTATTGGTTGTACGCAACAAGCAAATATAGATAAAGAGTTTGCATTGACATAATTCAAAAAGTATATTGTAATGGGAAAAAATACCAAATAGTAGCTCCAACCGAGTTAGGACAGGCACTGCCGCCAAGATAGCGCCATATGGCAAGCTTGGTGGGGTCCCCACGCCAGAGCTCGATCGAGACATTATCAGACATTAGCTCTATTCGTGTTAGGGCATGCACCGTTGCCAAGATGAAGCTCTATAGTAGGCTCGGTATGATCGTTACACAGAAGGTTGATCGAGGGGCAATGATCGGCGATGATACCGAGGCACGTTAGAGGACAGAAGGTAACTAACACGACAAAGTTTCTTCTAACAACTCCCATGTCTGGATCGAGACGTCGACGACATGATGGCTAACCACCAACTAGGCCCTAGGGGCATGGCTGGGTCGTCCGCCTACTCTCTGACAGGTCGTCCGCCGAGTTGCATTTTTATCCAGTGACGTGATAGTGGGCATTTTCGAACACGCATCGAATTACTATATAAGGTTAGGCTTTATTCATTGAAGGTATTCTAAGCTTATATACACACACTCTCTCTACACTTTTTGTGTCCATCGGTCATCTAGCTTGACCATCGGAGAGCTATTTTTTAAAAATAGCTCCGGTAGTCGTTCTCACCATTTTTGTCTTGTAGTTCGGTCATGCCGCTAGTAGCTTTCAACAACTGCTCACAGCCTTAGCTTTACCACCGCAAGTGTCTATATTCGATTTCTCTCGATCCCTTACGTTGACACAACCAAATAATTGGCGTTATCTGTGGGAAATCAACTATAGATATCCTCAAGGCATCGTATGGTAACAACAATTGTGGCAACCATGAAACTCGACAAGAAAACCCTCTCGAACGCAGAACTCCAGGCGAAAGTGGGCAAAAACTACTTGTTGATTCTCAAAGGGCATCTAGGGACCCCTCAGGGTAGATATCAGGTCGGTTACATTTCGAGGGTAGGGAGGACAGCTAGGACATTACAATCAAGCGCTTAGAATCCTAGTTGGCCGAGTTTACACAGATCATGGTGGCCAACAAATTGATGAAGTATGCCCTAGGGGCTAGAGAGGGCGGTCCGTCCGGGGTGAGGTTCAAAGGGCAGAAGGACCCACCTTGGGGCAGCAGAAAAGAAAAACAAGCATAATCCAACACTGAGGCAGAAAGTCGAAGCGATAGCAGATCCGTAGCATCGAGTAAGTGTAAGGAATCAATGAGTCGAAAACACTCTGGCGTGGACCTATGCGAATCCCTCAACCACCCAAGAAATTAGGATTGAGATTTGCAAGCAAAGTTGCTTGCCAAGGCAACTTCCATAGCAAAAAACTTCCCCACCAAATCAATAGCACAGACAACCAGGTTCATGCTGAGGGAGCAAATCTAGAGGTACCAAACCCCATTCTCACCAAAGATTAAGGGAATGGATCCTCTAGAAAAGTTCACTGCCCCCAAAATCTACAAATCTACGATAGAAAATTGGACTCGAGGTTCAATGTTAGCCACGTCAGATAGATGATGGCACTCTGAAACCACATTAATGCTCTTATTTGTAGGGTATTTCCATCGAGCCAAGGAGATCTCAGACTAAAGTGGTCTGACAAGCTCCCTACAAGATCCATGGTCAGCTTCTATCAGCATACCAAGTCATTCGTGTCTCGGTTCATCAGCACAAAGGCCCCAAAGGGTGTCAGCTCTCTTCTAACGCTCCAAAAAGGGAAGAATGAATCATTTCGCAATTACAACAAGCATTATTGGGAGATGTACAACAAAATAAAGGAATTCTTATAAGAGTTGGTCGTGGTCACCTACAGGCTGGGTCAAAATGTTTTCTCGATTGCAGGACGATGTCCGGCAAGTAGAACAAGTTACGTGGTCTTCATCCTGGGGTAATTGGTAATTCAAGAAGCGGAGAGAAAGTCCAAGGACCCGACGTATGTGAAACTCGGTCTCAATTGGGAGGATCCATACAAGATAACTAAGCTCGACCGTCAAGAGAACTTATCATCTTGAGGATCCCAAGGCAAGCAAGCCCCGAGACCTTGGAACTCCAATAGCTTGAGGAAATACTATGAACAAATTATAACTTCTCTGCACTGAGCTTATATTTATAAAAATTGTGTATTGGGCTTCACGACATTATCAAAACTCTCTATTTTTTTCATGTTTAAACAAATATAATATTTATTATGCAAATAGTCTTATCATTTCATGAGCTATTGAATTGCAATTTCTTAAACAAATTTAAATGTTCGTAGCTCGGCTGAAGTTTCATATTTCAACATCATGAGCTTGCAAAAGAAAATCCAAAACAAATCTAAACCAAGATGCATGCATTGTTTGCCTAAGTACGAACTAAGGTGGTTCTAACGAAAAATGCGAGATTAGTCACCAAACTGCACAAGCATGAGCTTGACATACTAAAGCATTGTGACTAATCGTCGACCTGCTCAAACATGAGCTTGAGATGTCTTAAAATAGTGCAAGACTAGTTGTCATCAAGCTTCTCATGCACGAGCTTGAGATTACATAAAGCAGCGCGACTAATCGCCGACCTGCTCAAGCATGAGCTTGTGATGTCTTAAAACAGCGCGAGACTAGTTGCCGCCGAGCTGCTCAAGCACTACCTAGAGATTACATGAAACAACGCGACTAATCGCTGACCTACTCAATGCATGAGCTTGAGTCTTAAAACAAAGCATGAGGCTATTCCGTCGAATTTGCTCAAGCACGAGCTTGAGATGTCTTCAAATGCACAGTTTTGAAGAAAAACATCACCTACCATATCACATGCACAAATAGAAAAATATCACTAATGCGTGCACATAACTCAATGAGGAGTTGCCTGAGTACCGAGTTCAGGAGCATTTGCAAAAGACATGCAAAAAAATAGATTTTCGCTAAGGCATGTGTTTGTTCAACCGAGCTGAGACAAGTTAAGAGAACAACCACTTCAACGCTGTAAGCATGCAAACAACTAATACTTGCTAAGGCATGATACGACTTGGTCTTTGAGGTGCTTTACAACCGAGCTCAAGACAATTTGAAAAATATACATCAATGCAAAAAGAAGATATTCGCTAAGGCATAGGTAAGCTATTGGAATACCGAGTTCGAAGGCTTTAAAGCATCCAAATAGAGGCAGAGACGAGTTAGGGTAAAAAGGAGCTAGAGAAAGGAAAATAACATTTCATTAACCCAAAAGTATTTACAAATTTCATACTCAAAAGATTGTTCAAAACATAAGTATTTACAACTGTGTTCCCAAAAGAAATATTCAAGGACCATCCTCCTTGAGGCAGAAAAGCATGTTAAACTTCGGGGAGGATGTCCCCGACTTCCTAGCTCCAGCTCCTTCACCTTCTCCAACCCTGAGCTCATTACCTTTGTCTGCGTCATCCACTTTAGCTACATCTTCATTTCTCTCTTCTGCCAGATGGTTCATATACTTTTTTCATTAAATCTTAGAAGAATAAGGGGTGAATAAGCTTTAGATAGCTCCGAGAACTCTACCTCTAGTACTGCTGTAGTCCATGCTGGGTGCTATGCGGGAGTACCAAGCTCCTTCAGACAAGTGAGCCAGCCCTATTGAAAATTGCTAGGGTGAAACTCGCCCACTTGTCTCTCATAGGAGTCACTAGCCTAACTGTAACCCTAGTTAAACACTAGCTCGTACACCAAGCCAATGGCCACCTTCTAGAGCTCAGCCAAGTCCAGTAGAGCCTTGTGTAATTTTTCTTGAGCAGCATCATCCTCAAGCTTAGACTTTGCAGTAGCAGCAACATCACTAGCTTGACGAGTTGCCTCCTTAACAGCGAGCTTCTCCTTAGCCTTCTTCAGCTTAGCCTTCAAAGGTTTGGCTTTCTTTAAGGTCTTTTTGACCTCGGAGGAGTGTTTCTTCATTCACTCCGAGCCGACCATGGAATTTTGGAGACTTTGTAAAAAGAATAAGAGCTTGTCAAAACAGGAAAATTGCTAAGTATTCAGAAACACGAAAAACATCATGACCGAACTGAACCTGGACATGCTGCATGACCATCAAGTCGCCAAACTCCATCGAACCTTCTACTACAAGGTCTGTCATATCATGTGGGAGCATGATGACTTGCCCCAAGGCTAGGCAAGTGTCATGGTCCTTGGACGTTTCAGCCTTGGTGACATGCCTCCCAAGCTCCGCAATAGCAAACTTCAGGTTCCAAGGCTCGGGAATCCCGACAGGAGTTAGGGGTGCTATCTGAGCTTCCCGCTTCCCCTCAATTTCTCCTTTTTGAAAGGACCTTCCATGGGTTGCTTCCCCTTACATTTTCTAAGTAGCAAGGAGGA
>BRYF01000010.1:11745000-11747500 GCA_030159135.1 Actinidia polygama
TGTCTTATCCACCTCAACATTCGCTCTACCCACGGGTTTTGGCGTTGTTCAATTAAAGTTAACGGTTTCTTGCATACTCCTAAAGATATTATGTCTACGGGACAACACCTGCTCCAAATCCAATGAATGATATCCACAATAGTAAGGTGCATTGTTGATTGAACGCATAGCAATGTAAATGATCAAAATGCCCCGCAAAAAAATCTAGCCCGAATTCAGCAATAGTGTGAGGTCTTGATTCTTTGCAACGGCTTAGGGAGAGAAACCCATGTGACTGAGCATTTTTTTGTCCAGGCTTTTTCTCACCATTTCAAGGCTCAAATACAAACTGAACAAATACATATAAAATTGCAATGGCCAAACACGTCATTAAGAACCGATGTGCCACTACAGGGGAAGGGCAATAATGTTATTATCTGAGTCTCAGGGGCCTTGTCGGAGACTGACATGTATAAAAGGCCCATCGCGGTCCAGTCCACAAAAACCCAAATCCTACTCTCTCAACTGTCTCTCTCTAAAGCGAACAGGGTTTCAAAATGGGAGCTCTCGGCATACTGGCGGTGTTACTGTGCACCACCTGCCATGTCGCCCTATCCTTCATCGACGGTAAGCTTCAATAACAATGGCATTTTCGTAGTTATTCATTCATTTGGGGGTTTATATGTTAGTTCATCTTTGTCGATCTCTTGTTTTGCTAAACTATTCTTGAGATCTTCTGAATAGCAGACGGTGGATGATTCACATTTGGGCCTAAATGACATAATTACCCCAGTTATGTGGTCTAATTTTCTTTTTTCTAGGGGCATTCGCTGTCATTAGTCCTAGATTCTCTACCAGGTTGTTTTCTGAATCAATTTTGCAGAATAATTTTTAAGATGTTTATTTATTCTAGATGGGAAGTTTTAAAATATTTTTTTAATTTTTTAAATTTTTTTATATGCAAAATTTTAAACGAGAAGATATTATTGAGAAAATATGAAGAAAAAAAATGTGATGCAAAACTAATTTTAAAAACTGAACCAAATATTGTTACTTATAAATATAGTCATTAACTTTTTTCAATTATGTGCCTAGAAGAGGCAATGTGACCTTATAAAAAAAAGTCAGGTGACTCTTAATTGAATGATGAGTTGACGAAAAAATTATTTTTTTCGTTCTATATTCTTCTATATTTTTGGTCTTTTTTGAGAATTCAACTTTTTAAGAGAACATCATCGTTATATTTAATTACTATTAATTTTTTCAATTTTATTTCTATAATAATTATTTTTGACTTTTATTTTTGCTAAAATATTATAGAAAAGGATAAAAGGGGACAATTTTGATATTTTTCTTTGTTAGCTGTAGTGAGTGGATGTATACTGGGTATCCAAAAATAGAATCACATAAAAAGGGGGTATATTGATTTAAAAGATAAAGTGTTTTATAGACAGATTTTAAGATTAGGCCACGTGTTGTGACTTGTATGGGCATTTGTTATTATAGATTTTATCTTGTATGAGGCCTAAGAAAACAAAATTGTTGTTGTCACTTGTTCACCTGGAACCGGACAGTAAAAAAATTAACTTTTGTAATGATTTGTGAACCCCTACTTTTCAATAAAAACACTTCACTTTTTTATTATATAAAATTAAAATGTTTTTTTAATAATTATTAAAATTGTCTTTCTCTATAATTTTTTACCAGTTTCACAACTTTCTCTATAAATTAAAACAGTTTTACTAATCATCACCCACTAAATAATGTTTAAGGCACACTTTGCACACATATTTATACACTATTTATGTTTTAATATATTTTCACAAATTTTTATACATTTTATACACTTATCAATATAATTTTACCCATTGAATGGCGGTTACTGATTAGTATTTGCCTTGTTAAAATGCTGCACAATAAATCAAAAAGGGAAGTGCATTTAGGTCAGTTTGGTGTAGTTCTATTTTTTAATTTTTTAGTTGCTTTCTTTGGGGGGGAGTTCATCGCTCATAAATGTTTTTTATTGTTTAATTAAAATTTTATATTTTTGAGTTCCCCTTGACAAGAAAAATCTAAGAATGTAAGAATTTTGTTCAAATTTAAAAAAAGAATCCACTAAAATAAAAAAATAGCTAATTTCTTTGAGTGAAAATGATTTGTTCTTTGTCTTTAGTGAATTCTTTCTCTAATTGTATGAATTTTTTTATATCTTCATACTCCTCTCGCCAATAAAAATCAAAAAATTATAAATTTCTGATCAAACAGTTTCAATTAAAAACTAAAAAACTCAAAAAACAAAATAGGACCCTAGAATAGTCATTTATTTCACTAATTGTACTATATTTTGTCTTTATTATGCAAAATTAACAATTAAACCCTTAATTTTTTTGTCAATTACCAAAATTACCCCTCCTCACACTATTAATCTTTTACTTTTTTATTATTCTTGGTGGCATAATTAGATATCTATTAAAAATCATACAATAAAAACAAAAATTAAAGTGCAGAAATTATTATCATT
>BRYF01000010.1:11755000-11760000 GCA_030159135.1 Actinidia polygama
GGAGAGCCGTGTAAGGAAACTGGCATAATTCTCGGACGGCTAAGTATGATAATATATCCCGGAGATATAAGAGATTTAATAGGAAAATTTGACATCTGGAGGATGTCCTGCAATTGTAGGTGCTGAGAAGGAAATAACAAAAAGTGATGCTCGTGAAATACAAAGTTTTATCAGCATTACTACAAAAAATATATTCAGGATTTACTTTATGCTGCTGATAAAGCGGATCGGTAAAATAAGAAAGCGGGCTCCATTTTCTTGCTGGGAGATGTGACCTTTTTAGCTTATACTTTTTTTTTTATTAACCATAGAGTGTCCTAGATAGGCCTTTGGGCCCACCCAGACTAATCTATGTGCCCTGAGCAGCTAGCCCTTCATACCTCAGGATGTAAACGCGGATATGCGACGCAGCCACCAGGAATCGAACGCGATACCTCCGAGTGTTAGCTCGTGTAATTCATACCTCAGGATGTAAACGCGGATATGCGACGCAGCCACCAAGAATCGAACGCGATACCTCCGAGTGTTAGCTCGTGTACCTGGCGTTCGCCCGAAGCGACTGAGCCTTGTGCCCGGGGGAGGAGGTGAGAATCGAACCCAGAACCTAAATCCTATTAAGGCCGCCCTTTACCACTTGGGCTAAGCCTTGTTCTCTTTAGCTTATACTTTATTTGACAGAAAGTTGTATTTTTCTTCTAATTCAGTGCTTGTCTTACAAAGGCATATCAAACTGTTGCTGTTTTGTTTTGAGGTTTTGAGGGCAGTTAATCGGACTGAATCTGTTGAAGTGGCTGATGAGGTGAAACGGGCAGTTTTTTTGAATGATGATTCTTGAGTAATGCTTGTCCTTTGAGGAAACTGTTGTATCATTGTCATCTAGGACTACCCAAATCCATTCCCTTTTAGAATTTTGATTTGTTTCTGGTATTCTTACCTATTGAGTGTTGATTATATCCTAATTTATTTTTGACAATTTATAAAGATTTTGGAAGATCACAATAAGGTTGCAGAAAAGACAGAGATATATGTACCTTATAATATACTCCCTCTTGACCCTGGCAGCTCAAATCAAGCAATTATGAAGTATCCTCAGGTTGGTTTCTGGATTTCTAGTTCAGTGTTCTTGATGTTTTCGAATTTTATATTTTAAGTATCGTCCTTTTACTTTGGTTGTTAATTTTCAGATTCAAGCTTCTGTTTCTGCACTTAGTAGAAACACCAGGGCCAAGGGCCACAAGAAGAAAGTAGATGAAGACATTCTAGACCGGCTTTGGGCTATGTTTGGATTTCAGGTGACTGATTTGTTGCTTTTGATAGTTTCTTGTCATATGAGTCATGATGGGAATATGTTCCACTCAATATTATTGAATTGCAGAAAGATCGTGGCAAATCAAAGGGAGCGCTTAATATTCTTGCTGGCAAATGTGAACATTCAGCAATTTCCAAAACCTGATCAGCAACCAAGGGTATTCATTATATTCAGAAATTGCATTGACTCATAATATTTTATTTTGTAAAAAGACACATAGTTATTGATAACATATAAATCATTCCTGTCTAGCTAGACGACCGTGCACCTACAAAAGTTATAAAGAAACTGTTGAAAAACTACAAAAATGGTGCAAGTATTTGGGTTGCAAAAGTAGCTAACATTTATCATTTTCTTGTTCTAATTGTACAATCCTAAGAAGGATGGACCCAGACATAGAGACGTAATCGGACACGGACATGGTACACGGCAATATCAAAAAAATAGGACACAGGGCGGGGATGAGTGAAAAAATATTTTTTATATATATTTTTATTTGTTATCTAGATGGCAAAAAAAAATATTTTTATTTATTAACTATATTTTTTTATTTGTTACCTATATGGGCATGTCGGAGATGGTCCCTAGGATCGCCAGTGGTTTGATTGATCTTGGTCGTTCTCTCTCGCCATATGGCGTAACTGGATGCGTATTAGGGTAAAGTTTCTTTGTAATTTTTTACATTGACCACACAAAAAAAAATAAATTGTAAATTGTACCTCTCTATATCTCTTATGTGTCCCTTAAACCCTTAAAGGAATACGTGTGTTCTACATTTAGAAAAATAATAAAAATGTAGGATATACCACGTGGTGTGTCCGACACGTGTCTCACACTTGTCCAAGGAGTGTCGGCGGGGGCAGAGCCAAAAAATAATTTTACTGGAGTCAAACTCGTGAAAATAATTTTTTGTGGTGTCAAAATTATATTTATGATATATTCTAGGGGTAAATTACTAATTTTTGTGGGATCAAAATTATATTTATAGTAAATTATACAAGGGCTAATAGTATATATTTTTTTTCAATGGGGTCAATTGACCTCACTTGCTCCTATGTTCCTCTGCCCTTGAGTGTTGATGTCCAACATGTGTCCTTGTGGATACAACAACTAATATGAAGTTTCCGTGCTTCATAGGTATAATATGAATACTCTGGAAAAGCTTGGCTTCTCGTATGCACATGCAATCACTCCCGGCGACATGAGCCAAAGATTGGTTTTGGGGGGAGGATTAGAGCATGTGGTATAAATATATATCCATGCGTGAGCGCACATACAACACACACGGAAGTAACTAAGCAGTAGTAGAATATTCCGTTAGATAATGCAATGTCATGACAAATTATATGAAGTTGAAATTTAAAATAACTTTTAGCACTAGAATTAATGGCTAATAGATTTATATAAAGAAATCAAATGCTAAAGTTTATGTAGTAAAATCTCCATATCAGAAAGGAAATAATAACTAGGGATGTCCAAAGTCCCTCCACAGGGGAAGGAGGGGGGATTTAATATGTATTTGTAAATGTATATATATTATATACTTAGCGTGTAGTTGTAATGCCATGCTTTGTTAATTGCCTTGGGTGAGATGATTATGTTATTGCCATGCATATATTGTAAGTGAAACTGCTTGTTGGGTTGTCTGGTCTTCAAATGCTTATTTCCAAGATTTCTTTCTTTTTTTTTTTTAATTTATGTTCAAATTACAAAGCTTTTGGTTACGATGTATTTAGGAGGGCCAAAAAGTGTTATCCTATTCTCGCTTTTGGCCTAAACTTAAAATTTTCTTAGTTAGTTTCCTCAACTATTGATGGTTACCAATAGTAATTTGGTAACTGGTAGAATATTTCAAGGGAGTTGAAGGCCAAAGTACAAAAAAAAGATTTCCATGGAATACCCTAGGTCAGGGTCGTGTGAGTGCCATGTGGAATTTTCAGGGGACGTCTTTTTTCTCTAAGATTCTCCAGAATTTATTTCAATATTAAGATGTCATTTCAATTGTTTTTTGTGAGGAATCATATGCATTTGTTAGGCCTTGATCTGCATTTCTCTACAGAGTTGGGTCTTTTACCCTGTAAATAAAACCTACAAAAGGCACGACTAAAATGTGTATAAATTGGAGGTGTAAAAAGTAGTTTTGAATAGGGTTAGTTTCACAGTGTCGAGAGATTATATCTACAATTTTGAAAATGTTCAAGTATGGTAACAAATTGTTATAGAATAATAAGCAAAGAAAATAAGAAGCAATTTCTTTTAGTACATTGAATTACTGCAATCTGTACTTTTAGTACTTTTTTCATATTGTTTTGTTTTGTTTTGTTTTGTTTCTGATTTATTTGTGAGTTTGCGAAAAATATGAGGATATTTGGAACTATACGTCAAGCTTGCAGACGTAGGCTTTTAACTAAAATTCGAACTTTGGTCCATCATTTTCTCAATCTAGACAACCGATGAATTTGTGTAATGTTTTGGATCTCATTTGCTCTGTGACTGGAAGTGTGCTACGATTTCAAGTTCATGTGCATATCTCATTCTTTTTTCATAATACAACTCTTAGACGTATTGAATAGTTTTCTATTTTGACATTGTCCTTATTTTGTTATATTTTCATTTGGCATTTGAACTGTATGGTATGCTGGTTGGAAGTGTAAGTGATGCCTAACAAAATAGAGAGGAAGAGGGAAGGAACACATAATAGGCCACAATCCTAACACAAGGCCAATGTAGGTATGAATTAATCACTACCATGTGTGATACTTTGTCTATTTCAAATTAGGCTCATTTGAATTTTTGTATAATGAGCCGTGATTGTTTCGCATTTGCTTGGTTTTGCGAGAACTAACTCTACTGGCTATCGGACTCGATTGGATGGATCATGCTAATAGGGATGCCTAGATCCAAGTACTCTCAAATACATATTTCTACACCTCCAAATATTGAGGTACGAAAACAATATATTAAATTTTTTATATTTATCTTTTCGAGGGCTATCGGTAACTTGGTTGGCCACCGACCGAGAAAGTGACGCGTTCTCACGAGGGAGATAGAGTCATGCTTCCGTTCGGCCTTATAATCATCACCTAAGTAGGTATGACATTTTTTCCTACAAATTCAAATACTACCTTTGTTGTAGTAGTTGACTACTATTAACTACGCTACTTGTTAATTTTGTACGAGAAATATGTTTTTATTCAACCATTGGTTAGAGGTACAATTAAATTGACCATGGAATTTCATTCGATGGACTACGTGAATGGGATGCCTAGGCCTAAGTAATGGTCCCCTTTTATATAAAGATCCACGTCTCAAAGTAAGTTTTAAAAATCATGCATTCAAGTGCATTTGAATTTTTGTAGAATGACCATTGATTGTTTCACAATTGTTTGGTTTGGGGAGGACTAACTTTATTGACTATCGGACTCGATTGGATGGACAATGCTAATAGGGATGCCTAGGCCCAATTACTCTTGAATACATATCTCCACACCTCCAAATATTGAGCTACGTAACAATTCTATTAAATTTTCTATATTTATCTTCTCGAGTGCTATCGGTAACTCGGTTGGCCACTGGCCGAGATAGTGACTCGTCCTCAATTTTGTAGGTTTAGGACTCATAGGGGAGATGTAGTCATGTTTTTGTGCGGTCTTGATCATCACGTAAGTAGGTACGATTTTCTTTCCCTCCA
>BRYF01000010.1:11800000-11810000 GCA_030159135.1 Actinidia polygama
AATTACCAAACTAATGAATGGTACATGTTAACAGGTTAGTTTAGATGAAGAAGAAGCCTCCAGTTTCCGAGATCGACTTCTACCTCTTATAATTGGGTTGCTGAGAACGGTAGGTAATTATGTGCAGTCTTCAAGTTTGACACTTCACATTATTGGTTAATCATAAGTTTATGATTGGGATGAGTAGGCGTACTGGTGTAATAGTTTTTTCATGCTCATATTATTTGTATCTCCTTATTTATGAACTTTTTGGGCTGTAGCAAGCACATGGTATCATTGGTTACAATTTTGGGTTAGTTTTCTTATTATCTTAATCTTCCTATTGGGGGTACTAATTTGGCTTATTTTACTTTTGACCTAATAATTCTACTGGGATAGAAACCAGTAAACATATGCACCAGGAAAGACAGTCACGCAGTGGTCGCCTTGAGGGGGTGTATTGCTTTTATCAGAGATAAATAATTGGGAGTCTTGTGTCCAACAAAGTTTGCTCATCCTTTTCATTTTGGGCTTGTGAAAATGTTGGCAAATCCTACATTTATAACCAAGTTTGCCACTAGCGTAATATTGTCAGTCCTGCATTTAGCAAATCTTGCTGGAAAGGTGGCATTTTTTTGCTGTTTCTGGTCTTTGGTCTTCTACTTCTGCCATTTTGGACACTGTGTAGAGGCAGCTATTTCTGAGATACTCCATATCAGTGTTGTTTTGTGTCATAAAGGTCTCTAAGTTAAAGATGACGTGTGAGGTAACAGTAAGTTTCCCAAAGATATAACAAGTGTTATCTTCGAGTCCATATTTTAGTGCCTGTTTCTGTGGTCAATATATATACCACTGAAGGCTGAGCTAGACTTAGGATATGAATTAGAAGTATGAATGTAGTGGATAAATACGATCATAATGACCATACCGTAACTTGGGATACCAATTAAGGTTTTGTATTGTTGGATTATCACTGGACTCTTTTGTCGTTTCTCTCACTCTAATCTTCTCTTTTTGTTATTTTTGTGTGTTTGTGTTCTTTCTTCTTTTTACTCCTTTGGGGACCACTAAGGGTGAAGTGGGGGGTGGGAGAGGGGAGAATAGTTGAAATGGGTGAGAATTCGGTCCTATGAAAATAGCTGAAATGGGAATAATTTTAGAATTCCGTGCAAGTATTACTGGTTTTGTAACTTTCTATCGTTCATAATGTCTGAAAACTAGAAATCTGATAGCTGTATGGTAATATGTATTAATCTAACTGTGGTGAAAATTGAAATGGTCTAGAGGTTAATCTTGGAAAAGTTGTCTTTGGTCCTATCAGGTTGCAATGAGCTTAATTTTTTTCATTGCTTCTTTTCTGGACATTTTACATCCCTAGTGCAAAGAGGTCATATCCCTATTTGGTTTCTTTATTGGATTTTTCTTTTCTCTTTAAAAAAAAATCCTTTTTTTAAATGCATCACTTTTTCCAAGATTTTTCATAGTTTTGTAGTGCATTTATGTGCAATATGGTTTTTGCATTGGTAGATATGGATGATTAGTTCATCTTCTACATACTGTTTAAGTCATTGTAATGGATATTTGTCCTGGGTTCCATGTTGTCAAATGAATTAAAATAGGTTTTTGTCTCAAAGCCATTAAGAAGTTGTCAAAAAGCCACTCACCAGTCAGGTCAGTCCTTTACATTCCACCTTGCTTGCTGTCCATTAGAAGAATAGTATCCATTCAATCAACTTTCTTATACTCATTTACACCAGCTGTTATGCATAGCTAATAGGAACCATTTAGCATCCCTCTCAAGACAAGAAGCAACTCTCCATCAACTACATCTCGGGGACTTCTAGAAAATGACACATGGTGACATCTTCATATGCTCAACATTCTGTGGCCCAGTTTTACATCCCGAAGTACTCCGTTGGCTGAATACCATCCGACCTACTTAAATAACATGAGACTTGGCCCCAATTCTATTTGGGGAATGAACCCTATGGCACTGCTTATTTCAGATATGCAGTGGAGATGAGATTATATGCAATTCTAACCTCTTGAAATGTTTTTCGATGGAACTCTTGTTTCAATTCTTTTTTATCAATATGATTAAATTTAACTATTCTCTTGTCTATATTTTTTCTGGCTTCTATCTTGGTCAATTAGTATTAATTACCATTCGAAAAAAATACTTATAATATGAGAATTTAGAGTAAATTACACTGAAACTCTCTCTATAACACTAAAATCTCATTGTCACCCCCTCTAGTATCTGAAATCACACTACCACCCCTTACTTTAGAAAATATTGTAACAGTTTAGTCCTTCCGTTAGTCGACCGTCTATTAATTGGACAGAAAGTGATGACATAAATAAAAGGAGATGAAATACCAAATTTCCCTTTTGAGCTTTTCTTTTTCTTCCCTCTTCTAAAATCCTTCTAAATAAGTGGGTCTCTTCTAACAGCTACCATAACCTCCTTCACCACTTCCCTCTTCCTCAATCACCACCTCCCTCCTTCATAACCCGAAACCCATCATCACATTTTGATGTATTTTGTTCCTAAGGCTTTTATATGGGTATCGGTGGTGATTATCGTTGGATTGATGTTTGGATAGAGGAGTGGTTGGTGGGGTGGGTTAAGGGTGGTTCGGAGGGAGGGAGGGATTATTAAAGTGAGGCTATTTCAGTTATTTCAATATGCCATTAGATAGAGTTAAACAGATTATTAAATTGAGGTTATTCCAGTAATTTCAATACTTCATTAGATAGAGAAACAGATTATTAAAGTGAGGTTATTTTAGTAATTTCAATATGCCATTACATAAGAGTTCAACGGAGCTAGTTGACAAGGAGTGTCACTGTGTCAGTGTGATTTCAGAGAAGAGGGTGTGACAGTGAGATTTCAGTGTCATAGAGAGGGTGTCAGCGTAATTTACCCTAGAATTTTTTCATTCATGCAACTAAGGCTTAGATACATAGGATATCGTTTGATTTCATGTGACCTTTAAGGCTTTAACATAGTGACGAAGGTAGGATTTTGGATAGAATTGCACAAGTATTTTTTGAATTTCTTGTCTTATGCTAAATTCTTGTTTGGTAAGTATGAGAATGCGAGCAACCACCCATTTTCAGCAAATGAAAGAAAATGTTAGGCATGTTCCCAGTCTAATTTTTTATTACTCCACTTCCGCAAATCAAGCTCAAATGAATGGCCTATTGATATTAACTTTTAATTCATTTGTCACGTCATTTGATGTATTTGGTAAATTGCTCATCTTTGATGTAATTGTCAGCGTCGAGGAAAATCTGTACAAAATTTTTTGCACCTGCATGAGATTTCTAGGATCTGCGGCATGCAACATTCCAGCAAGAATGGCACCTTTTGTAAAAATGTTGGCACTTATAGGCAAGTAACCAATCTCAGGAATTCTGAAGGCAATAGATCTATCTATTACTATGTAGAAAGCAATGCCTCCCCCCTACTTTTATGGGGTAGTTCTGATGTCATGCTTTCATCACCCTGTTTCATACCATTTCATTAGTTTTAAACATAAAAGATAAACGCACCATGTGCTTAGCATGTGACCCCTGTTTTCTTATTAAATGATTTTCAAATATTTCATAATTCTTATTTACTTATATGTTATAGTTATCACCCTCGTCATCATCACGATCACCGTAATCAGTATCATCACAATCCAATTCAATGGTGCCTTAATTACAACTACTAGGGTTATCCTTGTTCTTTTTACTATTTTTACTATTATCTAAATAATATCTGCTGTTTGTTTTAATTACAATTACTATTGTTATAATTTGCAGAAACGACTTTATAATGTTTAAAAATGCAACGACTTGGCGAAATGCAGAAGCATGTGCTGGGACTTCAAACTATTCCCATTATTAGGAAACTTGTTTTTAAGAATATGATATACAAATTATATCATAAATACTTTCTTACACTTAGTCAAATGATGGTTTAGTTAATCCTGTAAAAGGTCTAACTTTGTTGCATATAATCTCTGTGAAGCTTTGAGATGATGATTATTAAAGGTGAGATGTTTGAGCTCCTTGGTATGGCCATTAGAAAGGCATAAGGGACGATATTAGGATCATCCTTAGTGATGATCCCATCAAGTTTGGGTTCCCTTGCCTTAAGGATGGTTACATATCCTACCTCCTTTGCTTGCAAAAAGTGGATGTTTGTAGACTTTGACCTGCATTCTCATGACTGTTAGTGAGTTCTTAAGGAGTGTCAGTTGACAAAATTGTGACCAGAAAGAAATAGAAAAAAAAATACCAGTTTCAACATTGAAGGTTGTTGCTCAACTTTCAACTTGTTGTCTTATTATTGTCAACTCTATATGCGAAAATTGTTTGTTATCCTTTTCCCCATTGAATGATCTATCTGTTGTGGCTGCTGTTTTAACTTTGCCAAAGATGGAGGCAGCAGAATCTAATTTTGGACTTTTTCTCTTGGCATACTGGTTATTTTCAGGCAAAACTCCCCTCCGTGTTGAGAATATACCGTGATACACTTACTGCTGATATGAAAAATGCTATTAAGACTGCAGTTGCAGACCTCCTTCCAGTTCTTCTCGCCCAACCTTTGGAGTCGGATTTTACACCAGGAGAACGAGCGGTAATGAATATGTAACTATTCCTTTAATATCTCTTAGCCGTATGTTTTCTGTATTGATGTTTGTATTGTTCCAAGTCAAAGTCAATTAAGAGTGTGGTATGTACATACTCTAATGATTTTGGACATGGGTAGGCTTATCCGCTTATATTGATTGCATTTGAATAGATTGAGGTACCTCTAGATATGAGATTGAAATCTCCAAACTCTAGTTGTGTTTGGAAACAAAATATTGTTAATGCCTTAGCCTCTGTATTTACTTTCTTAAATTTTTTGTTATGTTGGAATTAATAATGTAAAAAGGACAATTTTGTCCCTATCAAAAGTTAAGATTTTGACATATTAGATCTTTTTACTTATTAGTCTTGTGCATAGGCTCCTATGCTATTGGTTATTTGTTTGCAAATGTTCAATTTCTTTAAGTTCAAATTTAGAAGGAACAAAATGTGTGGAGCTATGCAAGTATGACAAAACCTAAAAAATGGTAGGTTATGGGTAGGTCTGGGTTATGTCTCGAAAAAATATGTAATAATAGTAAACCAAATGTGAAAATTAATTAATGGATTAGTTAATTAAGAATAAGATAGGCATAAACTAGAGTTAGTGTCATTGTACTAAAGAATCTACTCACGAAAAAGGTAATAGTATAAGCATGCTAAGCTAGAGAATGAAGTCCCATCAATCTAACTTCATCTATACATAAAAGAAAATAATATTCCTGTTCAGGTACAACTTGGGTGTTACTAGGTACATTTGGTGTACAAAAAAAACAAGAAAAAAATTTGGTACACGTTTTTGCATACCCAGGATGCATACATAAGTGCATTTTCGATTGACCTAAAAAAAGTAGGCATACAGAAGTAGCATGCAAAGCATGAATACTACATTACTTTTGTAATAGTATATGTTGACATACACCGAAAGGCACGCTACCGAGTATACACGAGATACACCAACGGAGGAATTAGGCTTATTCTTTTTCATGTTAAAAAGCAGGCCAACATATGAAAAATTTTTGGGGATGTGAAAGAAGCCTGAAGAAACTTGGATTTGTCAAAAAAGAAAGCCGACACATGAAATATCATTAGCCACCTAAGCCTCATCTAAGATTTGCCTCCCTGCTACAAAGGCATTCTATGTTCTTGACACAATCTTCCCTACTAGTCCTCAATGTGGTGTCCAAAACTTCGTCTAAGAACTTGTAAGGCACTTCAAGCAAACTAATGGGTCTAATGTCCTTAACATCCTTCACCCATTTTCTTCAGAATTAAAGCAACAAAACAATTATTTTGACTCCGCTCGAATTCAACATTCTCCCAAAATTAATGCATCACCTCTGACATTGCTACTTCCCAAAGTGTTGAACAAAAGCCAGCGTCAAGACATCTGGGCCGATATGCCTACTCCTTGTTGGATTTACTCTCTCGCCAATATGCTTTCTTATTCTGATAAGAACAACGAAGCTATGCCAGGGTAGATCTACTCTCTCACCGACATGCCGTCCCCTATTCTGATGCAAACAATGAAGTTATGTTTTCGGGGAGCATTAACCACCCTACAGAAGAATTGTATTAGACCATCTCCCTTAAAGCAAAGGTAACTCGGTTTTTTGCTAATCTCCTCCATTTTAGCAATCCTCCCCCATTCCTTTCCACTCTCCGTAAGGTGTTTTCTTGCTTTGTCAAGCCAAGGCTTGTTCCATCTGATCAATCTGCTGAATATTGCATCAGTCTTTGTGAATCGATAAGAAAGTTCCCACTTGTGATGGTGGCAACAATATGTGAAAATTGGCAACTAAAAAATAGAAATATGAAGGTTTTCTGAACGTGTGCTTCTACAACTCAAACTCAAGAAAGCATTATTTCAATTATTTGTGTTCTGGTCACATGATTATACCTTTCTGCTGTGTCAGGAGCTGTAGTCAAATTATCTAGCTTCTGTTTTTGAATTCATGTGCACAACTTTAGTAGTTTTCCAGCAATTTAATTTTCACTTCCATTTTCTATTTCAACCAATGTTTTGGTACGATGTAAATTGATTATTTCTTTTAGTGATTGCAGGCGCATTTAGCGCATTTAGTTCGGGCTGCTGAAGTAAAAAAGGCCATTGAGTGGATTATGTGCAATATTGATGGTCCATATGCTGCTGATTCAGTTGGTGCAGTGGCTGCAGAAGCTCAAGAAACTGATGATCAAGGTGGTTCCTTTATGACATATTCTCCTCAGAGGAATGCTGCAAGGATGCCTTCATTGCAGGCAAAGACAAATGATTCACCAAGTCCGTCAAATATCTCAAAGAATTTCAGGTGACCTACCTTTCTTGATTTTAATGCTGTGATGTTTCTTGTGTGATTTTGGGTCCTTTGTAGATTCTTGTCAACTTTTGGAAGGAATCCCATTTTCGTGATTCCAACTGACCATTCTTTTTTTTTTTTTTTTCCACTGATTTTATTGTACCGAGGAATGATCCCATGCCATGCCTTCTTGTTTTTATTTTTGTTGATGAAACACTTAATCTCTTACTTGATACCATAGAGGTGGCTGTATAACAGCTATGAACCTTGCTAAACAACTCTATTCTTACCTCATGGCTTTCCACTTCTTCTTTACCCCCAGTCTTTCTAGATAAATTTGAAAGTCAGATTTCTCCTTCAAGTGTCAGTTATTCTAAAGAGGGGAAGGCATACAAATGCATAGAAAACAAATAAATTAGCATATTCCTTAATTTAATGGGATTGAAACATTAAAATTTCAACATGAAGGATTTTGATTATTCTATTTTTCGTCGTGTATTATTTTTTTTGTGGGAAGAGCAGTGGATTTTACTGTGCTCTGTGCTCTTAACTGGATGCAATCCTCTTGAAGTTTTTGACGATGGGCTCCATTTAAAAGCTTTGAATCCTTGTAGGTAATTACTTGTGGATGGTAAATCCATAAAACAAGTATATCAAATCAACAAGTTCACTTTATTGAAACTATGAAATATCTTTTTGCTTGCCATCTGTGATTTGTTTTATGGATATTTGAAAATGGTTGGAACTTCAGAAATTATTGTCCACTATGATGTTAGAGGGTTTAGTCAACGGTCTGGAGGTGAAAGGACAACTTCCTCATTATGACAGCCATAGAATGAAATACATGAAAGAAACAAAATGAACGAGTACAAATATAATGCTTAAATTACACAAAACAAATTAAACATTGGCCTTACCTTGGAAGGTTAAGGGGATGCAACATTTAACTTTTGTAAGCGCATTTTGTGGACAAGTTACCCCCTGAACACTAGACTAAATTTACTCAAAATTATGGATTATTCTGTTACTTCCTAGCCATTTTTTTACTCTTATCTATGTGCATAGTACATTTCATGAGAGTGGGAAACTCATAATTAAATTATTTCTTTATGCATTCTTCCAACCGAGAGAAGACATAAATCCAAGTCCAACCAAATTCATTTGTTACAAGCGTGAAAAGAATATTCAGTTCCCATATGGAGTACTCTGCATGATTAGATGTCGGCACAAAATAAGTTTGAATGTGAGGAAGGTGGCTTCTTGTAGTTTCCTTCCTTGATATACTGAATCTCGTTCCATTCAAAATCATCAAATTTTTCTGATTGTTCTAAGAATTGTTGGATTCTGAAAACAATCTTTGTTATTTCTATAGAAATGAGTTGTCCAACTTAAAATCTACTGTATTCCTTCGTTTCACTTAATCACAGTGGTCTGCCAAAAAGCAAAAAAATACAAAAATTAGGAAAGAGAAGGCAGGAACAGAAAACTACAAAATATTGTTGTTTCTGACCTATGAAATCTTTTCTATTCAAAGTTTTGGTTATTCAGTGATAGTTTCGGAATCATACTGTTTTGAAATCTTGGATTGAAAAGTCAGCGTTGGGTAAACACTATGAACTCCTGTGTTGAGTAACGAAATGCAGCTATGGAAATTTGCAAATATACTTCAAGTTCAGATTGCCATTTTAAAACTTGCATTTTGCAATGCCCTTTCATTTCTATGAACTCTGGGCAAACACCGGTGGTGCTGACCTTTGTCGGGTTGTATAGTTGATTCCTTGTCTGTGACGTTTTTAGTTCAACTTAATGCTCATCTTATAAGGCTTGACATGTTTTGGGATTCAGTACATGAAAGACTCTAAAAGTGTAAATGGATTGGAAGAGGTAAAATATCTGCCACAAGGGTGCAAACTCACATTGATCACAAGGAGCTGTTGATATTCTTTCTTATCTCTTAAATTGTCATGTTCATCAAGGGGAGTTTGCCTATTTATTTCATATCTTGCTAAGAAGCTTGAGAGGATGCAAAGGTTTTTCCTTTTGGGAGAAACAGAGATGAGTCCAAATATCACTCAGTGTAATAGGAGACGGTGTGCACCTCTTTTTGGGAAGGGGTCAAGCCCTTTTAGGAAAATGATATACTTGTCAGTGGGGTTAAACCATTTAGGAAAATATAGATAATATGTGGTTTAGTTGAATTAAAATGTGTGCAATTAATTATTGCGTGTATTGTATAAGAGAGAAAAATAAGAGAAGGAAAAATAATTAATATTTGCAGTGATGGTATTTTGGTCATTTTACACGCATAGCTAACGAAATTAGGTGTGTATTTTAGTCCAAAAGCATAAGTGGGTTATTTGCATATTTTTGAATGTCATGGAGGTAATGTGCACAAGAGCCAAACCACAAGGAGGTAAAATCTATTTTATCCTAAGTTTAATTTTCGGTAGGGCTTTGTAAGTACATTGGCTGAGGTTGGAACGAGTTTCAAGATCAGGTAAGGCTTTTGTCGGGTATTCGGGAGTGTGCTTTTAGTCATCATCATGTAGAGAAGAGAAGCTTGAGGAGACACATCGGTTACTTGGTCTTATTTTGGTGGATAGAGGAGCCTTGCTGGTTGAATTACTTAGAAAAGAAGGTAATCAGGTTTCTTTTGTAATATTGCCTTTTATGGAGAGTTGGAAGATTGGGAGGTGGTGGATCTTCTTGTTTTTTTTAATCTATTCTTCATGTGGGAGAGGATGAAAATATTTTTCAACGGAAAAGGTCAATGCCAGTAAATTTGAGGTAATATCGTGGATTACTAATGTCTCTTGAAGGTGCTTCTTTTCCTTTGAATGGGATATGTAGCTTAACTCGGAGGAAGAAATTCATCTAACTATGTCTTGCATTGGTAAACACAAGGTTCTAAAGATCGACCCCTAGCGCCTAGGCGGTTTATTTATTTATTATTTATTTTTTTATTTAGATAATTAATATTTATTAATATTTACTTTTATCAATTATTGTTCGTTTTGATATTTTAATTCTTTTTTTTTATAATTTAGATTCATTCTCTATTCATTTTGAAGTAATTATCATAAATTACAAAAATTATT
>BRYF01000010.1:11852500-11855000 GCA_030159135.1 Actinidia polygama
CTCCCTTATGGTGCACCCTTTTTCCCATTTTTCCTTTTCCTTTTTATTTTTCATTTTATACTGTTGGCGTTCGAACGTTGTTCTTGGCGTTCGAATGCTAAGAAGGAATTTATATTTAACGTTTGAACTCCGCGTTCGAACTCCCCGAGAGCTTGACATTTAAAATTTTGCTTGAGCGTTCGAACTCCCATATAAATAGGACCAAAGGAAGTATGGTTTGGAGGATAGAGTGGAAGGTTTGTCAAATGAGCCTTCCATGAGGCCTCTTGATCGGTCATAGAGATAAATGAGTTACTGACCAAGGCTCTAACATGTTGGAAGCCATATCATACCTACCACTTGACACTTCCTCTACACATGCCCCTAATATATCACCTAAACCATTTCTCCAAGACCCATAATACAACCCCTAATGTCTGATCCTAGGACTTGTAGAGGAGCCTTCAACCTCCAACCTGTCCACCAATGAGGAGGCCTCCACACGCAATAGTTGGCTGCCGATCTATTAAAGCAGCTGACAGAGGGAAAAAAACACAACAGTTGGCTGCAAATCAGCCGCAGTTGGCAGCTGACGAAAGGACAGGCACGGGCTGTGACAAGTGACAGCCATCCCTTTCTTCTCCATCATCACACACTCTCTCTCCTCCCATCACTTTCATCCTCTCTCTCTTATATACATATCTTATACATATATATATATACACACTTTATCTCGTCCCATCACTTTCATTTTCTCTCTCCATCATTACTTTCACTCTCTCTCTCTCTCTCTCCCCAGTGTGTATATATATATTATATATAGAAATAGATATGGAGATATATATATAGGAGGGGTGAGACACACTAGGTATTTTTTATTTTCACAATTTTCATTTCTAGTTTTAGTTTAGTTTTAGAGTAGATTAGATTAGTTAGTTTAGATTAAATTCAAGTTCAAGCCTTGTAATTTTCGGATTCAACCCCTTCAATTAAAGTTTGTAAGTTTTTATTTATTTTTGTAATTTTCATTAATGCCATGCTATTTCTATTTATTCCTTAAAATGCATGTTTAGCTCTTAAATTTTCATTTCTTTTCTAAGTTCATGTTTGTATTTTCTGCTTTTAATATTTTGTCTATATTTGTATTTAAGTTTTTCTCAAGTATGAAGCGGTAATTTTAGAGGCTCGAGTCAAGGACTACGTCCTCTTCTAACCCTTCGATGAACTAGTTTCTTCTCTCTTTTAAAATAATTTAAAATATTTGTTTAGAAATGATTAATGGTATTGTTAAAAATCAAAACTTGGAATTGTACACTCTAAAAGACACTTCAATACCTCTCCAACAACCCTAAGACTTGTTTTTATAAGTCAAAGATAGATTAGAGTCATTGCAACATTAAATGCATCTGATATAGCCGTTCTGATTGAATCTCAACTGTTGGATCTTGATCTGAACATGCATGGTTAACTTTTCAAACTTCGGTCGACAACTTTGGTCGTCAATGAACTGAATTTCCAAAGGCTTGCCCTCTTTTTCTATTGAGAGCTTTACAACTTTGGTCGTGGCATATTTCACTTTTGATCGACCGAACTTGAACTTCAGTCGTCAGTGTTCTGCAAAACCAGGGAGTCAATCTGTTGCTTTGTTTTTTGTTTGATCTACGACTGAGCCTTTTTGAATTTCAGTTGTGCCCTTCTGAACTTCGGTCGTCAATGAACTAAGATTTCATAAAGCAATTTTGTCTTGATCTTTTGACTTTTATGGCATTCAGTTGATCTTTATATAGGTTCGGTCATGGTTTCCTAACTTCGGTTGACCAAATATGAACTTCGGTCGTCCCTAAACTGAAATTCCAGTGAGCAATTTGAATAATTGTTTTGTTCCTTCAAACTTCGGCTGAACCTCTCAAGCTTCGGTCGATTGAACTTGTAACAGTAGCAGTCTTAATTTGTTTCAATTATCAGATAAATCCATTGATTTGATCAATTTGAGTTTGAATGATGAATTGATTCTTTTATCACTTTCATATACACAATAACAGTAAATATGATTTGTGAAGAGTTTTAGCTCTCACTTTAAACATATGTAATGCTATTTTTTAAACCACTGCTATTTTTCCTCACTTAATATGATTTTCAACAAAAGTTTAAACTTGACTTAGCTTTTAACAATTGTAATTATCAAAATCAAATAAACTTTTATTTCAACAAGGACTAAGAATACTAATTTAGAAACTGACTTTGATTCCTCAAAACCTACTAAATCCAATTAATAGCTCATATGCCTTGACACCCATATTGCGACCCATAGGCAACCACTACATTCCACATCCAAAAACTATAAAAATCATTAACATCCAATTTATTCTTAAAACTTAATAAATATGCATAAGACTCCCCAACAACATAATAAACTAAAAACATATATAAACAAGAAGACAACTATATAAGGTTCATGTTGGGGACTTGAAGCCAACAAATTTCCAAATCATCATATGTCATCTAACTTACTTTTCCTTGA
>BRYF01000010.1:11860000-11862500 GCA_030159135.1 Actinidia polygama
AGTCAACTTCCCTAATAATCTCCAGTAATTGTCAGGACTAGACAACTCACCTTGATCCACACAACCTCACATTAGGATCCATAGGTGTCTCCACTGGCTTTGCTTCCATCAAGCCAGTAACCTCCAGAATGTTTAAAACATACTTCTGTTAGGAAAGGTTGATCTTCGACTGGGTAACCTTAATACCTAAGAAATATCAAAGTTAACCTAAGTCTTTGGTGTGAAACTATCCCTTAAGAAAAGTCTCAAGCTCCTCAATAGTTTGAGTGCCATCACCAGTAATGACAATATCATCAACATGCACAATCAGCATAGTCCTCCCCTTCTTGGGCATACGAGAAAATGTTGAATGATTAGACTAACATTGACGCATACCAATTTGCTAAATTGCATTACTGAACTTCTCAAACTAGGTTCTCAAAGACTAGTTAAGGCCATAAAGAGGCTTACAAAGACGGATGACTTGACTCTTCTCCCACTGAGCAACAAACCTTGGATGTTGCTCCATGTACACCTTTTCCTCAAGATCATCATGAAGAAACGCAGTCTTCACATCCAACTAAAATAAGAGTCACCCAAGATTGGCGGCAAGAGAGATTAGTGTATGCACAGACTCAATCTTAACAACGAGAGAGAAGGTCTCAGCATAATCAACACTATAGGTTTGAGTATACCCCTTAGCCATGACATGCGCCTTAACAACGGGAGAGAAGGTGTATCTGGTGGCAAAGGGGCAAGATACGTATCTAACAAATGCTCCTCCAGATCAAAAGGATCCCACCCATGCTGCTTGGAAGAAAGAGGATGCTCAGATTCCTATTCGGTTGTGGAATAGTATGGAACACTTGATTAGTGCTAGTTTAGTCTATTTGACTATGGCTAAATAAGTGTGGGATCGAGCGAAGATGTTCTCCAATGTTGGTAACTTACGTTGTACTTATGATCTCCATTAGACTTTCTTCTCGCTCTTCCTTGATGATATGTCACTGGAGGCCTTCTTTGGAAACTTTCGTATTATTTGTGAGGAGATTGACTTGAGTGAGCCTCTCACTTTGAATATTATTGTGATGAGGATGCAGCGAGAGTCTATGCAGGTTGCTCAGTTCCTTTTTGCTTTGCCTTCCACATTTAATGGTATTTGCTCCTAAATCCTAGGAGTTTCCCGCCCCCAGTGTGGTTTTTAGCCACCCTTCGTTAGGCCACTTTCTCACATGTTGTTTCGTCCCCTGTTAAGGATTTGCCTTAGCTACATCAGTAGGACTTTGTCACCCCTGGAGGTGGGTTTGGTCGTAGTAGTTGTACGTACGACGGTGATGGACGTGATTCTAGTAGTGGTGGCCATAGTCGAGGGCGTGGTACGCGACATTGTACTCACTGCAACCAGGAGAATCATATAGTTGATCGTTCTTGGGATCTCCATGATTGCCCTCCTGCTCATCAAGCTTCCATTTCAGTTTATATAAATAGGGCTTTAGACTTTTATGTGAGATGGAGGCTAAGACGTGAGAACCATGTGGATTTTGATTAGTCAGGAAATGGTAGTTGAAAATTGTGGTTGAAATTGAGGGAATTGTAGTTTTGCTAAAATGGTATTGCATTAATGTAATAACATTGTCACTTTTTTATATTTTGGCATTATAGCTAGCTAAAAAATAGCTTTGGCTTTGTCAAAATGACACAAACTAATGGAGATGATCTTACTAAGTTATAAAATGTGAAATAGCATTTCCAATAGACTAGTTAATTAGCTTTTTTAAATAAAATAACTAGTCAAAGTCTATAAAAAGAACAATAGATTAATCAAAATCTCTCACTACAAGAAAAATGTGAAACAGTAACGAATTAAATACGTCTCAAATTATATATTTTTTCTCACAAATGGTATAGGTGACGTAATGAGTGACGAAATAATTTTCTCAACAAAGGGTCGTCATAAAAAGTCCCCTGATGACAAAATTTTTATTTCATCACCTATAGTGATTGTTTTATGACGAAATTTATTTCATCACCTATAATAAATGTTTTATGACGAAATATTTCATCATTATATTGACATATTTTTTGTCACCAATATAGTTTACAGGCAATCTATACTATTTATGATATTTTGGCCTAATGTGACCTCTTATACCACAGTAGTGACATATAGAAACAAAGTGAGTGGAGTTATATCTGTCTTTAGGAACAAATTTGATGGTCTTACTATATTGATGATGCTTTGACTTGGTGGGGTCGGCCTCATATCCAATACCTTGAGTATCCCAAGAGTGCTTCTGATTCAAACATACTTTCTCAATAGTGGACGTACTTGCCTCATACTTCTTGAAAGTCAGACTAGACGAGATCAGCTTCAAGTTTCAAAACAATTTCTTCAAGAGCCTTCTTAAAACCATATCTATCAAATGCATCTTTCTCGAGAAATCTCACTTTATCATTGAGGATGATTTGATGACTTTTCAACTGATTAATTTTAGCTTGAGCATATTCATTTATCTTTTTC
>BRYF01000010.1:11900000-11902500 GCA_030159135.1 Actinidia polygama
CTAATTAGATATAATTAATGCTAATTAGATGGGATGTGATCGCACAGGCCACCATGCTTGCGAACGACACCTGTATCCACCACAATATCCACCATATAGAAAGTATATCATTCCCATTCACTATAATATAAAACCAAACTCCATAAGACAACATTAGCACCCATTCACTATTGGTTTAAAGCCAACACTATACGACACACATACTTGAACAGACACAAACTCTTTTGTTTTTTTAAACATAAACCATGAACATTTATACGACCATTACAAAATTACATGAAACTGTACAAAGGCAATAACTGTTCCAAGTTCTGCTAATAACATCCAACACAACCAAGTGGATCACCATGTCTAGGACCATGATCACAGTAAACCAGACATCTAGTCATATCATCTTACCTGTCAAAACAATCTGTGTGGGTGTGAGCTAATAATCAACGTACTCACAATAGATAATCAAACTCGTAAAAAATGATAAAGAGATGTCATACATCATAAATATCCGTCAACATCCGCCATAAATATGATAATCAAACTCATAAAGAATAATATAAAACACCATCCATCATAGATATACAGAAATAAAATGTAACAATGTAATGATGCAATGATGTAACACCCACATGTGCGCGTAAGTTTAAATAACGTTGGCCCAATATATGATGACTTGTTATCAAGGAATGCCCCTATTGGTCACATCCATATAAGATCAACCCCCGCTTGCTTAATCTTTAGGTTATTCCCACATCGGCATAACCTTAGGTTAGCCCCACATCAGCATAACATTTCTCCAGTGCAGTGCAAAACATACAATATGCAATGTCACCTCATATGTATATCATCATCAACATATATCGAGTCACCTCATATCAATATCATCATAGATATAATCACCATCATTAATCATATGTCACCTCATAGATATATTCACCATCATCAATCATATAAGAAACAAGCAATTCAATATGAATAAGATTATCTATATTCCTACCTGTTACCGCACTTACACCTCAATAAGATTACACTTTGGGTTGCTTTGAAAGTCATTCTCCTTCCTTAGTTCCTGTCATTCACAATTTCATCAGTATACGAGCATAATGTATAAATCATTAATGATAACAACATATCATATGCGCCTTCCACTCTACACCTCTCTTACAACTTAAATGAGCCTAAATATTGGCTTAATAATGCAATATAATAACTCTCCTCGAACTCTAATGTAATACTCAAACTTTATACAAAATATACCCAATGGATTCTCATTAAATGTTAGTAGTCACAACCTATTAAAATTTCAAGGTTATCGGATAATTTTTTACCGTTGTTCGTCATCAAACGCGCTCATTATCACTACCGATCACTGCCTTATGTAACACATCATTTTAACTTTAGAATTAGTCCAAACTGACCCTATAATCGGATCCAGAATACTGAAAAACATAAAAAATGACTATTCACACGATCAAAAACTCATTCGATTAACCAATTTTAAAATAGGGTGCACGATAGTTCGACGGTCTCAACCACACTTGATAATTTCCAAATTGGGCAGCCACTAACACAAGCAAGTTTCAGCCCCTGTTTTGAGTTTCAACCTGCGCGAGTCGTGTGTATGTATATATATATATATATATATATATATATATATATATATATATATATAATAATTAAGAATTTAAATACTCTTTAAAAAAATCAACTTAACTGTCGGATAATAATATCAATTTCCAAATCAATTTCTTATATTCACCTTCTCTCAACAATTTTAACTATCTTCTCACACCCATTTTCAACTAAATTCAATTATTTCACAACATAATTCTAAACCCATATGTTAGTATTCTTTAATATCCAATTTAAGGCTCCATTTGATAATGCTTAAAAGCCAAGTTTTTTTTAAGCTTGTTATCAAAAATGCCAATTTTTTTTTATTTTTTTGCTTTTCTAGTTTTACTTTAGCTAAAATTAAGCAAATAAACAAAAGCAAAAAAACAAAAAAATCAACTCTGATTGATTTTTTTTGCTTATTTTAAGCAACAAAAGCAGTCGAAAAGCTAAAAAAACTAGTACCAAACAGAGCCTAATTCAAATCAAACCAATGATCAAAAAGTAAATTAATTACTACAAATTAGAGACCCACTTTTCAAAGCTTTAATTTCCCTTTTGTTCTCCTCTACCCGTGACACTCTCTCTCTCTTTCTCTCTCTTACTTCTCTGTTTCTCTTCTTCTCAATTCTTATGCATACAGATAGAGTAATATAGAAATATAGATATATAGGTATAACAATAGGACAAAAGGACACGTATGTTCCTGACTAAGTCAATAAAGTGTCCAAACTACACTTTTTCTCTTGGATTTTATATATTCTTACATTGTCTCCTTTTAACTTAAATTTATTCTTTAATTTAATTTTAAAAGTTATAATTCTTGCACTTTAATTCCCAAAACTTATTATATGTACTATCCACATTAATTTACATATTTATATTTGCACCC
>BRYF01000010.1:11935000-11945000 GCA_030159135.1 Actinidia polygama
CCCGAGGAGAAGAAACCCCTTAGGGAAATCAGGTAGTAGCAAAACAGTGTTACCTTGCTACGATCTCCACTAAGGCAGCTAGGAAAGAGGTGCAGCTGATCGAATAGGAGCAGGAGGTACTGAAGGACATCGAAAGGGACTCCGAGGCTAAGGTCATGGAAGACCTAATACACTGCGAACTGGATGAGCCAAGCTCAAATTGTTTCTTTCTCACCGGTGCAAACCTAGAGGAATGAGAGAGAACCGAACTCATGCAGTTCCTAAAAGCTAATATCAAGGTCTTCATGTGGACACCTTACAAGATGCCTAGGATTGATCCAAACTTCATCAGACACGAGCTGAATGTCCTACCCGATGCTCGGTCAATAAAATAGCAAGAATAGAGGTCCGCGCCCTAGCATATGGATGCAGTCATCGAGGAAGTGGAAAAGTTGAAGGAGGCAAGTGCTATAACATAAGGTCTTTACCCGAGCTGGTTGTCAAACACAATTGTGGTAAAGAAAAAGACTGGCAAATGGAGAGTGTGCGTGGACTTTACAAGCCTCAAATGAGCTTTTCCTAAATACTGTTTGTCTTTGCCAAAAATAGATCAATTGGTGGACTCTACCTCAGGTCATGCACGAATGAGCTTCATAGATGAATACCGAGGTTACCACCAAATAGCCATGCAATAGCCAGATCAAGAGAAGACTACATTCATCACCCCCAAGGCATTTTCTAATACAAGGTCATGCCCTTTGGATTGAAGAACGCTGATACCACATATCAGAGGATGATCACAAAAATGTTTGAACCAATCCTGGGTAGAACCATAGACGCATACATCGATGATATGGGTCAAGAGCAAAGAAGAACCAAACCACATTAGGGATCTAACTGAGGTGTTCGCAATTCTTAGAAAAAAAGCTGAGAGTGAACGCAGCGAAGTGCGCCTTTAAGGTGAGCTCGGAGAAATTCTTGGGGCACTTGGTGACAAGACGAGGGATCGAGGCATATGAAACAAATTACAGCGATCAGCAATCTCGTCAACCCAAGAAATGCAAAGGAGGTTTAAAAATTGATCGAGATGGCATCAACACTGAATAGATTCATCAGTAAGTCCTCAAATAAATGCCGTCCATTTTTTAAACTCCTTCTCAAGAACTCAAATTTTTCATGGAATGAGGAGTGCGAGCTTGCACTCTAACAGTTTAAAAAATACTTAACTGAACCACCGCTTCTTTTCATGCCAGATGAGGGAGAGTTGCTCTACGTTTATCTCGTTGTCTCTGAACATGCCGTTAACTCGATTTTGTTGAGAGAGGTGAATGGAGAGCAGCGCCCGATCTATTTTGTTAAAAAGATGTTCACGGATTACCAAATAAGGTACTTGCCGCTGGAGAAGCTCGTTCTAGCTTTGGTCTTAACTTCACGGATACTTATGCACTACTTTCAAGCACATTACATCGCTGTGTACACTGAGTTTCTTCTAAAAAATATTTTATTAAGGGATATTTATTCGGTCGACTTTCTAAATGGGCTATCCAACTCGAACAATCAGATAATTCCTACCAAGGGCATCAATAAAGGGACAGGTCTTGGCCGATTTTGTGGCGGAGTTCTTGCCCTGAGTTGTGAGTCCAGAGCAAGCTTGCCTTGCCTCTATACACGGAGAAGGGGGAGAGCTCACATGTAGGATCTTTCGAAATTCAATCAGTCCCCGAGGGTCCAACGGTTGTTCGAGAACCACCCTAGGATGACGGAACAACAGCCGTAGGCGTGATGTTTGGGGATGCAAAGGTTATTTCAGAACTACCCTAGATCGATCTCACCTAAGCTTGGAAAATATTTGTTGATAGAGCGAGAAATAGCCTGAGCAAGAGCAGGAGTAGTATTGAAAAGCCCGAAAGGAGCAATCTTTGAACATTGCCTCAGATTATATTTCCCTACAACAAACAACGAGGCCGAATATGAAGCCTTCATTACGGGACTTCGGTCTGCCAACAAGCTAAAAGTTCCCGAGATCCACATATTCAGTGATTCGAAACTGGTGGTCAACCAAGTTACAAAAAAATTAAAAGCTCGGGGGGCCAATATGGCTAAGTATTTAGCAGTGGCGAAGAACCTCCTCAAAGAATTCAAGGCAATGAAAATGTAACAAGGAAGGAGGGACTCAAATTCACATACAGACGCATTAGCGAGCTTGGCATCAGTCTTTGAAGGGGAGATAGGTCAAACCATCACAGTCGACCTGATCTCAGCCCCAAGTCACGAAACCCCACAAGAGTCCATCTTAGTCAGTACAGAGCTTGGGGCGAGTTAGATGGATCCTATTGTAAATTTTTTCAACATGATAAGTTATTAGAAGACAAGAGGAAGGCACACAATCTCCTAATAACGACAGCACGGTTCTAGATTTCTCTTGCCAGGGACTTGTACAAAAGATCCTACTGTGCGTCCACCCGAGCTTGGTTGAAGATGTACTTTTTGAGATCCATGAAGGAATATGCAGACTACATTCTGGAGGAAGATCATTGGCACACCGAGCTCTGACCTAGGGATATTGGTAAACTTACATGCAGAAAGATGCATAAGTGTATGTTCGCAAGTGTACCAAATGCCAACCATTTCCCCCCTGATTCATCAGCCAGTAATGGACTTGACCCTCTTACCAGTCCATGGCCTTTTGCCCAATGGGGGATGGACATCGTGGGGGTCCTACCCTGAGCTCTGGGGAACAAGAAGTTTTTGTTAGCAATAACTAATTATTTCACTAAATGGGTGGAAGTCGTACCACTGGCCCAAATTAGGGAGATGGACGTGATCAGATTCATCTAAAGAAATATTTTGTCTAAGTTCAACATCCTTAGAGCTTTCATATTAGATAATGGAACCCAATTCGTTGAAAAAAAATTAAAGATTTGTTGGATCAGCTTAAGATTGAATTCTATAACTCAACGTCAAGTTACCCGCAATGCAACGAGAAAGCCGAGGCCACCAACAAGATAATCATGAATTGGATCAAGAAGAAGCTTGAAAAAACCAAAGGCAAGTGAGTTGATGAACTGCCAAACATTTTGTGGGCCTATCAGACCACACGTGAAAAGCAACGAACAAAATGCCTTACTCAAAGCCTTCGGATTCAAAGTTTTAATCCCGTTGGATGTTAGTTTACCCACGATACGGACTGAAGCATACGAAGCCAGTCATAATGAAGAAGTTTTAGCTTGGGACCTCGACCTCGCTGATGAAAGGAGAGGAAATGCATTAATTTGAATGGCTGACTACTAAAAGCAGTTAGCCAACACATATAACCAAAAGGTTCAACGCATACAATTTTCGGTAGGAGACCTCATTTTGAGGAAGGTTGTCGGAAACACCAAGGACCCGACAGACGGGAAGCTTGGCCCAAATTGGGAAGGGCCTTACAAGATAGTAAAGCTAGTCGGCAAGGGTGCTTACTACCTTGAAGATTTCGAAGGCAAACAAGCTCTGAGACCTTGGAACTCCAACAACTTAAAAGAGTACTACCATTGAGATGTAATTTTTCCAATTGAGCTAAAATTTATATCAAGTTACTTGTGCAAACTCTTATTTATAACTGCTTAAATTAGTTAAAACGAAATGAGATATGGAAAGAGCTAGCCGAACTCAAAGAGAGTACCGAGCTCTATCCATCGAGATTTGTATTTTGACAAAGTATACTTATCAGAAACTTGGGGACAGTTAGCCGAGATCGAAAAGAGCTCCTTACTCATTCCAATAGTTTTGATAAGAAACACTTTGTAAAATTCAGGGAAGAGTTAGCCAAGCTACATGTGAGCTCCAAGCTCTGTCCTAACAAACGTCAAAATACTTAGTGAAAAGTTGGAAAAAGTTAGTCAAGTTCGAAAAGATTCCCAAACTTTTTCCATCATTTTTTTACCAAGTATAAAACAAAGTGAGTGATAAGTTAGCTGAGCTTGAAACAAAGCTCCGAACTCTGTCCCGCAGGTGTTGTTTGAGTAAACAAATTAGTAAGGTAAGTAAACCAAACTTGAACCAGCAAGAAAAATGACATTCAAAAAAGAAGAATTCCCAAACAGAAATTGGAACACAAGCGATATGCAAAAGGAAGAAATTTTATTCAAGTACAGAGCTATCCGAATTACAAAGTTTTTCGAACATAGAGTTGTTTGAATTATAAAGACACTCAAGTACAGAACTGTTCAAATACAAGGCTTTCCAAAGATAAAACCCAGTCAATTACAAAACTTCCTAAACTAGGAGGCCAAAAGTGATGAACAAGATTATATCCTTGACTTGACTCCGCCCTACGGACTTCAGGCTTCACAACAACACTCTCTGACTAGGATGAAGTTTGCAATATCCAACACCGGTAGGACCACAGGGGATCACCCATCAGCTATCTGAGAGTTTGTTGTCCTGAGCCTGGCCGGGCAGAACTTCATGTTACAAAGCTTTTGGGGACAAAAGCTCCACATTACAGAACTTTTGGGGACAAAAGTGGACGAGCCGACGAAGCGCACCAAGCACTGACCTACTAAAACTACTCACCATCTTCCGAGGGACACCAACCAGAACCTTCCGCTACCTCGAGTCCACTTCAACAGCAGAAGGCCCTGGGGGCAAAACTCTAGGACCATCGACTCTAATTTTAGAGAGAGAAGCAAACTCAAAGAAATTAGAAATTCAGGGATGCCAAACTACAGGTTGGGTCTGCTCTATTTATAGTGGAGAAAAGAAGGCCAACGGACTTGAAATAATGGGAAGGTCAATAGATTGCCATTAATTAGGAAGACTAGTGGACCGCCATCAAAGGAGGAAGGTAAATCACCATTGAGGGCATCTGAAACGCCAAAGCATGAACCCAGACAGTGATGTTTTGTGGGATAATCACAGTCAACCAACCAATGAGAGGCGAACACGAGGCAAATCACATGTATGCCGTGTGTCCCATCAGGTATGTACATAATGGTACTTAACAAAAATTTGAGGGAAAGTTAGCCGAGCTCTATGCGAGCTCTGAACTTTGTCCCGTGAAGTTGACCTAAGTATACTTGGAAAAAATCTAGGGAGGGGTTATTTGAGCTCTGTCCCACAACTTTTGCTCAAGTATACTTAGTGAAAATTTGAGAAAAAGTTAGCCAAGCTCTATGCGAGCTCTGAACTTTGTCCCACGAAGTTGATCTAAGTATACTTGGCAAGAATTCAGGGAGGGGCTAACTGAGCTCTACGCGAGCTCCGAACTATGTCCAACGAGTTTTAAAATGAATAGTCACTAAATCTCATGCAAACGAGCTGAAAACCAAATGAAGTTCCAATACGAAAATTGAAAAAAAAAATTCTACAAAGTTCACGAAAAAAAAAAAAAAACAAAGCACTTCAGGGCTCAGAAGAAGGATCCTGAGCCGCATCTTCAACATCTGCTAGCCCAACTCCTTCCTCGGTCCAAGTAAATTCTTCCGGGGGAGGGGCGGCCTCTTCCACAAGCTGGGCCAGCTACCCCCATGGGCTGAGTAACCTCATTTGCTAGAACTTCATTAAATCCGGGCAGGATCATGGGTGTGTATGGCTCAAAAGATTCGAGAAGCTCAACAGCAGAAGCAGCCTTGGACTATGCGAGATTGTCCTCGGGGATGCCGATCCCAGCTAAGCAAGCAAGCCACCCTTCCATGTAGATCCTGGGGCAGAGCTCGGCGACTTGCCTGTCATAATTGTCTCCTGTCCAGCTTATCCCCCTATTGAAGACACGTTCATAGACTGGGCCATAAGCCATAGCTTGAAGCTCGGCCAAATCTTTTAGCCCTTTTAGCAGTAGCCTCGTTCTAATCCTGGATTGCAGCCGCATAGCTGGCATCCTGGGCATGTTCAACAGTAGCCTTGTTCTGAGCCTAGATTGTAGCTGCATAGCTGGCATCCTGGGCCTATTCGGCAGCAACTAAGTCTAACTGTGTGGCAGCCAGCGTGAGCTTTGCCTTGTTCATTTTGGACTCCAGGCTGCCCACCTTCCTCTGGGTCCTCTCTAGCTCGGCTGACTACTCCTTCATGCGGTCCGATATGATCATAGCCCTCTAAAGGCTCTGCAAAGCAAAAACACAAAAAGAAAAATGTCAGGTATCAAAGTGTAAAATTAAAAGCACCAGGATCACGATGATTACCTGGACTTGATGCATCACCGGCAAATCCCTAATTGCGTCAGAGCTTTCCTCCACCACGTCAAAGACATCTTTAGGTAGTATCACTGGCCGAGCAAGGGCCAAGCTAGTGTCGCAATCCTTGGCAGAATCAATCACCGTTACCTATTTTTCAAGCTCGATAGTAGAGAACTCAGGCTTCTATAGCTCAGCATCAGCATTTGAGGAAGGAGGGAGTGTCGAGCTCATCCCTCTAGTCCTCCTTCTGGACCTTTTAGAAGGGCCCATTGTAGTTTCCTTCCCCTTGCGTTTGCTGGAGGTCGGAGCATCCGAGGAGCTTAGATCAACATCCATCACTGCATCTTCCATTTCCAAAATGGGATCAATGGTTGGAGGAGGCACCTGGCCGGCGGGGGAGCTGCTGTAGTAGGGGGATCAGCAGCTGGCGCGATCTTCTTCTTCTACTGTTGCTGCCCTAATATCCTACGCCTCCCCATGTTTGTTTCCTCCAAGCTCGTGCCCAAAACGTGAGCCTCCCTAAAAGAATGGACTGTCTCAACCTCTCTTGCAGGCTGGAAGGGAGCGTAGACAATATCGTCGGAGTGTTTATTCTCTGAGCTCGAAATGGAGATCGGCGAGGCTGGAGCTCCTTGTTCAACTGCGCGGACCATAGGGTTCCGTCTTCTATTTAGCATGAGCTAGCTGATAGCTTCCTCCCCTTCCTCCTCTTCTCTATTTGTGGAATATGCAGATAAGAAGCTTGACAAGCTTGAGGTGAGACCCTCTTCCCATTCTTGAACTCGAGCAGGAGGAATGTGCTTGCTAAGCTTGGCTCCTAGTTCATCCGAGGTAAAGGCGTCGCGTTCTGGAGCACACCCTTTATGTGCAAGGGAGGAAGACTGCCCCTAACGGGCTCTTTAGTTTTGTGTGGAATAACATGTCAATAAATCGGCTTGTATAAGAGAATGTCGGAAACCTCGCCTTTCTATTATTCGCAGCTTGAATGGCCTTCTTATAGTCCTCAAATTGTCATTTGAACCTGTCGTTGAAATCTGCACAGCAACGAAACAAGTGTCAGCATCGACATAAAATTTTGCAAGTATTAGGATTATAGATACAGTAGGAAAAAAAACACTCACTGTCAGGCAAACGGCCGTTGAACCTCAAGAAAGACCAAAGACCGTTGTCCCCAGTTCGAAATTCCCAATTTCTTGAAACCTAGTTGTCGAGGAACAGGTCCTTGTTTGAACTAAGACGTAAATAATGATTACTTGTAAAGAAGGGATTACCGGGCTCTTTCCTTGGCCGCACAACAGTGTGTACATGCAGCAGGTCCTCGACATAGAAGGGCTTCTCAATTTGAGGCATTAACGTGTCCACCACAAGCACGGTGCGGACAAAGTTGACAGACACTTGCATGAAGGTGAGGCGGCAGCGCGCGATCACCTCTTTCAACAACGGGCTGATTGAGAATCAAAGCCCGGCTTGGTAGATCAGCCAAATGTGGACTGGGATGCGATCATCATTGCCCTCCACTACACGGGAAACCTTGTTTGGCCCGGGATACTCTATATGAACATATGTGGGGATGCCGTGTTGGCCCCGCCCCGAAATCGCTCAAGAGCCTCATAATCATGAACGAACAACTGAGCTCAGTTCAACTACATATTCTGAACTAGAAGCAAGGCAGCTAGAATGAACTCAGCCATATAGTTATGACGAGCTTTTAGGACTCCGAATCTACCCAATAAGGCTGTTTATGTTTAATAGACAAGCAATTAGACCCATCCACTCCCTTGAACCTATCTCGACAGAAGAAGGGCTTGGGGGCAAAACACATAGGCTACTATTCTTATAGGGCACGCCGAACCCATTTCGCAAAGAGAAGACAGGCCAAGGATTACCCAGTACACAAAAGCTCAAAGATCCAGCAATGGCAGATGGTCCAAAACCAAAAACTCAAGATACAACAACGAGACCAACAAAAATTCAAAATAGAATAAAAAATCCAAGCACGGAAACACAGGTACAAACCTGACCTTTCACTAAACATAGAAACATAGACAAGGAATCGAGTGCGAATAAAGAAATTGCGTACAAAGCACAAAAAGAAAAATGGGTACTAGGATCTTACCAAAACCAAAGTCCAAAAGATGACAACACTAGAAGTCAAAAATTAGTGCCCGAAAACTAGAACGACATCCGACAGATGATCGAACGGTAGCAGAAGACGGAGGGACATTTTCTCTCTCTCTAGAACACTCTCGAAAATTTAATACACGGTAATGGAAAATTGAAGGCAAACAGATGCAAATAAGGAAAGTGAAGAGGCGAGAAAGAAACCAGGATGTGGCTTAGTGGGCACGTGGAAGCACGCACCTATAACCGCCTCTCATAATTCACAGGACATGAGTGCATGGCAATCCCAGCTGTGTGTCCACACCAAATGAGCCATTGGGGCAGGTGGGAGACCTGGGCTACAGTACTCAAACACGCTTGCGGACTAACCAGACCTAGACGTGTGGCTCAGTATTTATGTTAGAATGACAGACTCAAACGAAAAAGAAGACAGCTAGCACGTATTAGCGTGCCCACCAAGGGCGAGCTTAAAGATCAGACACATCTAGTTTACATGACCTCGTCAAACTTCGGCCTATCTCATGCGAACTGAGGGACAATTATAAAGGAACAAAATATACAATAGCAGTCTGCCTTGCTAGAACAAGAGCCCCCGCCGAGCTATCGCTATAAAGTAAACTCGGTGGCCTTCTACGCCGGAGCTCGATGTAGACACTATCAAATAATGCCGCTATCCGAGCTAAAGACATCGTTACTCCGAGCTATTGCTATCCTGCAAGCTCGAGGCACGCACTGGGCTGTACTATATAAAACCAATTTTTCATTCAGCGAAAGGTATGCATTTGTAGCTATCTAGAACATACACTCCATCTCTACATTCATACACATTCTCCGGTCATCTAACTTGGCATTCAGAGAGCCGTTTTTCGAAAACAGCTCTGGCGACCGATCTCACTGTTTTTGTGCTACAGCTAGGGCTTGGCCTTGCTACCGTCTGATGTCAGCTCCTTTCATCACCACAGGACCACCGTAGGTGTCTATCTTCGATTTTCCTTCCAACATTTCTCAAAACCATAGGAAGGCAGTGGTGATGGGGGGAAACATAGTAGGGTTGTCCTAGGCTCACACGCCCTCATAGTAGCTAGGTGGGACGCGGTGGTGGTGTAGAAATCAACTTCACGCCCAAGTGGAAGCCATACTGGTGCAGGACTCAGGCTCAACCCGTTGGCTCAGGAACTCATCAAGTCATGGCTTGGACCACCCCACCTCCTCCGAAATCGCACCTTGCCTCTCACCATAGATCAGATGCTTTGTTTTACTTCCCAATTTGCCTCTGCTTGCTCTTTTTTTATTTATGTTTTTACTAATTTGCAATATTCTCTCTTGTATTGTATAAGTCCAGTTAATTTTATTGGTAATTGTTGGAATTATCTTCTGGCAATTGTTATTCTAGGATAGTTTGAAATTGGGGCAAAAGAAAAAAATC
This sequence comes from Actinidia polygama, assembly GCA_030159135.1. Taxonomy (NCBI): domain Eukaryota; kingdom Viridiplantae; phylum Streptophyta; class Magnoliopsida; order Ericales; family Actinidiaceae; genus Actinidia; species Actinidia polygama. Next base: position 11,944,682 of record BRYF01000010.1, read on the forward strand.
TCTAATTTTAAGTTGATTAATCAGCAGCCAACAATACCCTTGCAGGATGGGGTTTCTACACTGATTAGAAGAGGTGTGCTAAGAAACTCCAGAAATCAAACCCTTAATTTCTACAATAAATTTAGGCTCCGTTTGGATAGGTGGATTTTGAATTCTCTAAGTATTTCAAATCCTCCATTTGGATATATATTTTTTAAAAAAAAATCTTTAATTACATGAATTTTAATTAACTCCTATTTTGGATATAATAGGATATTTTGGAGAGAGATAAGGAGAGAAGTGTTGGTGGCGAAGTTGAGATGAATTTGTCAAACAACAC
>BRYF01000010.1:11962500-11970000 GCA_030159135.1 Actinidia polygama
GCTCTGCTAATAATTAGGAACTAGTGGAAGTACTGCTAACAACTAACAATGCTATGCTAAAAATTAGGAAGTAGGTGTGTCCACGGCTTGGTATGAGGAACACGTATCACATTGGATGCCCCCTTGACTTCAATTATGTTGCGCGTGCATCGAAGCCTTTTACCGCACTGGCTATGTCCCAGTCACATTGTATGCTATTGTCCATTTTGAGCTATGAGGCTTTAATACACGTCGTAGAGTGAAGATCCACAACTCGCCCTGCGCTTATACTCGACACATGATTTGCCAAGCGATAAGTGACTTGATACTTTCTTAACCAGATGGGTGAACTACATTATGTGGACCACCACTTCGAGCACACAATTAGGCTGAGGAAAGGAGACGAGAAATTGCCAAAAAGTGAAAGAACCACACATATGAAATGGCTTCAGTACAAGTGGTGTTACTATCTCTGTGCTCGTAATCGAAGAAGACCAATACAACTATTTTCATAAAAGAAAAGAAATCCCCTCATTGTTCGAAGTAAATAAGCTCTTGTTTTATTCTCGAGGCTCTTTCTACACAAAAAAAAGGGTGGCCATTCAAGATCGACTCCCCTTATATGAGTATTATTCGGATTTAAGAAAAATAATAAATACAAGAGAATGTATTATAATCTCATCCTCCAATGACACTACCAAAATACATTTCCATCTATCACAACAAAAGCAGCGTAAATTAGGAACAGGCAACAAACAGAACATTTCAGACCCGAACTTGCAAAGCTACAGAGAATATGAATTACCAGACGCAAAGAAAACTAGCAGATTAAACTGTTTTAGAAGGCCATGTTGCTTTTTGTTACAAGTTGAGTTTTGATAATATGTTGTGAACATACTTTGGAACTAAAATTTAATTAAGTTCTATACACTAAATGAGATGAACAATAATTGATTCATGTTTTTCTAAATGAGTAGATGAATTTAGTGTATTCATTTGTCCAAAACCAAGTTGATTTAAATGAGAAATTATTTCTCAAAAGTACCATTGCAAAAGAAAAAATGGGGATAGATAGTTTTGTTCCACATTGAAAAAATGAAAGAAAGTTAGTGAGTTTATATAACTCAAGTTTGGCTTCTAAACATTGGCCAGTTGGGCACCTTAAGATTTTGGATGGGACTTATATACAAAGTGAATTCGATCCATTTAACCCATGGGTTTGATCCACTTGTGGTTGCGTTCCCGACCCACCCGGATTGGTTCGTGTTTGCTTACTGGGCTTGGGCTAATTGAATATTCTATTTTTGTAAAAGAATATTCAATTATTTTAATTTTGGAACAGTTAAAAAATATAATTTCTTCCCCGGAATTTTTCGACATTCAAAATTTATACGAATCCTGATTTTTTTTTTCTTCACGAACAGTCACAATGTTCTGGATTTAAGCGGAAGGGAGCCTTTTGGCCGAATGATTGCTTGTATGGCCGAATGGTTGCCTTCTAGCCGAATGTGTGGCTTTTGGCGAATGAGTGACTCTTCTAAAGAGTGTGCTCATCCAGAGAGGCATCATACTTCTTCTAGTAAGAACTTCTATACAAACCCATATTCATTTAGCATTTGTACATCAATCAAAAAAAGAGTTTACAAATTTTGAAAAGTGCATAACATCATCTTGCATTTAGTATACAAGAGAGAGAGAAAACACTTTAAGGTTCTCCGTGGAATATTACTATTAAAAATTCGAAGCTGTTGTATCATGAGTCGTACGTCAGATTCCGTAATTAAGTACCAAGCGTGAGACGTAAACGACTTAAGAATATTGAATAAAATTCAAGCCTTAGCAATTACTTTCTCGTAAGTTGTTACTTTGCTGTTTAAATTAATTTGTTATCTTTTATTTCTGAATTTTTTTACAATTTTATTAAAATTTTCTATTTATTTTAAAAATCAACACACTATTTCCAACCGCTTGAGATGACATGATTATCCCGACTATCACTGCAAACAACCCAAGTGCACTACCGAAGATTTCAATCACAAGAATCTTCACAAAAAGTGGCGAGTTCTGGGCATCGGATAGGGCACAGCTGCTTCCAATAGTTCCTACACAGCCTGTACCAAGCAAAAGTTGGTAAGAACATATTACAGCTCCTGGAAATGAAGAAAATAGTACTAGACGTTTGTTACGAGAATTTGGTGAGAGAGAGTAAAGATGGAACAAACCCATTAGAAGATGGTGGGATTGGTCCTCGAATTAGTTAGTCTTTATGTCAAATACCGAGTTATCAAAATACCTGAGTAGGTGCTCAAAAATCACATTTCTACTCCAATTGTATTTAACGATGGACCATAGAGATTTAGAATTGTATGATCACACCCTCTTAAGATTATTGCCATCGACAGTGAGCCTAATATTTTAATATATGAGAAATTTTATAATGCGACTGGAAATCACGAGAAGGGAGATGTAATTTCCAAAACTACAAGGTTCATAACGTATTTGATAGAGATTTCAAATGAGGTTGGTGTAGTTTACCCAACTTAATGTACCGAGTCCTTAAAACCTTAACAGGAGCAGCGAGAAGACTAATTTGGCCTTAAGAAGTGATGGTCGTGGTGGTATTTTCTGGTTATTGTCAATTGGCGGTGGAGGGATGAGAGAGGGGAAATATAAAGAGAGGTGGCGGCAGTAGCAACTCCAGAATTTATTGCTAGAGTAGTCATTAATAAACCTATATTCTATGAGATCTATTAAAAAATATTATGCATAAAAGAAACTCTAGTTTAGTATATTGATGTTAAGTTGTACTGAAAAATATGTAAATACATAAAATACTAGAATTTTCATGGACAAGTTTGTGAATTCATTGAAACTATTAAATGATCAATCTCTTTTAATGTACGTAATGAATTAAGTCCCTTGCCTCTCTAGCTCTTCTACATTTCAATTCTTCAACTACTCTAATTGGAATGATATATATTAAAAATCAATACAAAATATTTATAGTTATATTATATACAAATAGTAACACTATGGTACTATTTGATAAAAATGAATGCTAAAAAAAATAAGTACTAAATATTTTATATTAAAAAACTCTTTGATAAAAATTTAAGGATGAACTGAAGGTGATTGATATTCAACAAACTAAATTAAAAGAAGTGATGGTGGTGGCAGCGGTACCTATGCCAGCATAATGATGGTAGTGGTTGTAGTAGTGACAAAAGGATGGTGATTGAAGTGGTAGTTGAGGGGTGATGTGGTGGAGGTATAGAAGTGGTGGGGCCGTAGAATGGTAGTAGAGGTGGATGCTGGTGGTTGTGGTATTGGTAGTGGAGGGATGGTGGTAGAGATGGATGATGGTTGTAGTAGTGGAGGGTGGTGGTAGTGTAATGGGGAAATGGTGGAGGAAGTAAAGAGTGATGGTGGTAATGGAGGAGGGGGGGGGGATAGCGGTATTGGTTGTAGAGGGATGGTGATTATAGTAGTGGAGGGTGGTGGTAGTGTGGTTGGTATATGGCTGGTGGTAGTGTGGTGGTGGAATGGAGGAAGCAAAGGGTGGAGGTGGAGTGGTGATAGCAGTAGTAATGGTGGTGTTTGAGTGTTGACGGTGATGGTGGTTGTGTTAGGTGGAGGTGGAGGTGGAGGTGGATCTATAGGTAGTGGTAATAAGAGAAGTACTTAATTTTTTAGTGATATAAAAAATATTTTTTAAATAAATTTAATTTATTTTTATTTAATATATTCAGCATTAAATATTTAATTAGATTATCAAACAACCCTTAAATATGATTATAGATAAAATAATAAATAGTAATCGAGAGAAAGAGGCTAGATGGTTTTGTTTTCATTTTTTAATTTTCCTTTTATCTCGTTTATCTTGACATTCTAAAAACTGAAGTAGTCAATTGAATTGTCTTTTTTTTTTAATTCATCATTTTCTTTTTCTTTTTAGCAATGGAAAGTAGACTAACTTGAAATTCAAAATCAAATGAGCTGTAAATTTGGTGTTCAAAATAGTAGACTGACCCAAAATTCATTTGATCTAAGGACAAAAAATAAATAAAAAATAGACACCTACGGTGGCTGAGCGGTGGTTGGCGGTAGCTACTGGTATTTCACCATTTTTTTGCAAGGCAGAAATAGTGAGTTCGGCCCCAGAGCTGTTTCTAGGAAACGGTTCTCTGACGTTCAAGTCAGGTAACCAGAAGTATGTAGAGTAGAGAGAGAAAGTGCAACAATGGCTGAAGATAGCTAACATTGTACGCTTTTGAGATAATAAGAGTTGGCCTTAAATAGCACAGTTCAGTGAGTGCTTGGACACGCGAACTGTCTTGTCACTAGATGAACTGCAACTCGGCGCGTGCTGGGATGCGCTGACTGCTGTGTTAGTGAGTAGGCGGCTAACTCAATCATGCCCCTAAGACATGGTTGGTGCCTAACCTGTTATGTCATTCAGTGTTAGAATCTGAGCGTGCAGGTGTTAGAGAAAACTTTACAGTGAAGTTACCCTCGGGATCTCCGCCGACCGTTGTTCCTTGCCTAAGCTCTAGCACAGGGACTCTGCCCGAGCTTGCTAAATAGCGATAGCTTGGCAGCGGTGACTGCCCTAACTTGGGTTGGGCTGGTACTTGATGTTTTATCCCCTTACAAATTGCCCCTCAGTTCGCATGAGTTGGACTGGCCGAGGTTATGTGAGCTGGATGTTTGTGGTATTTAATGAAGAAGCCTGGGCGGCAAAACTCGATAATGCCTGCTAGATGTCTCTTCACTATACCTAGTTGTCCTTCACTGTACGACAACGCCACGCATCAGCATCCGATTTGCTTCGAGCTCGGTGTGGGCATGGGTGCTGAAATATTGCACCTACCTTTAGAAATTGTTTGGCGGGAAGTCGTGGTGCTTCGTCCACCACGCGTCGATGCCTGGTAGTCGGTGTGTTTGTCGGGAAAACCAACCTTTGGCTTTTTCTATAAATAGATGGGCTTTAGCTATTCACTATTTATCTTCATCTTTGAGAGCATTTCTAGAGAGACACTGCGTACCATAGATCTGTTGCTGCCGTATGACCATTGCGTCGTTGTCGACTACTACTTGTCTTACTTCGACGACCGCGTTCCTTCTTTTGGTTGCCCCCAAATCATCTCTGTAAGTATTTTTTTGGACTTTATCGTATTTTTACAAAAAATATTTTGCTTGGATGGCTACAGTAGCTCGCTTCTGTTTGACCTGTCTAGGTCTGCATTTTTAGCTTTCGGGTTTTGTTTTGAAATGTCTTATTGTCGTATTCTGCTAGAGTCCATGTCTGTTGGAGTCTGTTTTTGTTAACTTCTAGTTTAGCATGTCCACCATTGATAGGTTTCTAAGCCTTTTGGTTTCTATGATTTAGGTTTCCCCTGACATGTTTTACCTATTGGAAGGGGTCCGAGCTACTATTTTAGTTTTCTGATGACTTGAAAAACTTTGAAAAGATCCACAATGTAGGGTTAGCATTCTACTACCGAGATGGTACCAATGTGGTAGGAGGACTTGAGGGGTACCTTGGCGAGATGTAGATGTACCTCGTGGGTAGAGTTCGGAGCTCGCGCGGAGCTCGTTAACTATGGGACGAACCTTATGGGAAAGAGCTTAGGACTCACAGAGAGCTCGTTAACTATGCACCCAATTGCCGTCATTACTTAATTGAGTTCATTCTTACTATGTTGTTTCTGTTTCAGAACATAGAGTTGAATCGATCTCCACTATTAATGCATGAAAACGCTACCATGGAAAAGTTTAGGCAAGACCATAATATCCCAAATGATGTTGTGATTGAGAGGTCGGTGTCTAGAGAGGAGGCCAACACTATAGAAGGAGAAGAGAATCGCATTCCGATTTGCATTTGGTTGATTCACCAAGCGGGCCTCAAATTCCCTATCAATCAGTCCTATGTTGAAGGAAGTTATGGCTCGTTGTTGACTCACCTTCATTCAAGTATCTCTCAATTTCGTCTGCACCATGCTCGCGGTGGACGCGTTGATGCAAAGGGAAGAGTTTCCATTCGATGCCTCTGATCTGCTACACATATACTACTTAGTGAGCCCGATGAGGGACCTCAAGCGCGCATGTGCACCGGAAAACACAATCTCTAACTTTGGAAACCATATCAGCCCCAAACGAGGTTGGTCACTGACGCCCCAAATAAAGATATGTATCTGAACGAGTTCATCTTGGTCTTGGGGAGTTGGGAGTTCCGAGATGGAGATGATGGCCTCTTGTCTTTCCCTCGGTATAGTGGATATGTTCCAGCTGGTGACAACTCGGTCTTATACTTTGTAGATTTTCGTACCTTAGTCATGTAGATTTATAGTACTTGTACTTCATATATTGTTAATCTAACGCCTTCCATCTTAGTTGACTTGCTTTAGGATTCTATAGCGGGTTCTGAAAAAGGTCCGATCAATGGACTGCTACTATTGAAGCGGTTAATAACAGCGGTAGGACTCGAAAAAAAGTCAAGCTACTAAATTATGTCCTAGTTTACCGCCATGTCATCCCTCACCGGGCTGACAGACTTGTTCAAATAGCTTAGCGAGAATGCACGGATTTCCAACATCGCACGACCAACACAAAGGAGTTAAGCAAATACCTTAGCAAGAATGCACGGATTTCCCGAGCTCTTGACTCAGACGAGTAAACATCCACTCTAAGTGCCTCCAATTCGAGTTCTCTTGGCCTCTCTAGCAGCTTGGGTGATGTTGAAGAAGGTGAGGAACTCAACCGAGGCGATCCTCCAGTTCCTGTTCTTTTAGAAGCCCTCACTCTAGTTCCAATTGCTAGTGTACTAGTAGTTAGCTCGAGTTCGGAAGTTGCATTTGATATTGCCTTTCCACTATTCATTCCGATAGTTCCAGACGTGATTGAACACTTCTTCAATCTTGGTGGCACAAATTGATACTCTTCAACCGATATGGCACCGAAGTCGAAAGACATTGCACCAAAGAAGGGCAAGGGATTTGCTGCCAAAATAATCTAAGATCTAACCCTTGCTTTCCTTAATCTCCACATTGTTCCAGCTCTTTCGTTTGAGGACCCGAGCTTATCCTCTTCCCACCTACTTCGAAAATGCAAAAGGAAGGTACTCGAGGCTGGAATTTCTAAGAAGCGACAAGGAGGGGCGAAGGGCGAAAGGAGGCTCATTGGAAACTTTGTCCTAAATTGAAACCCCAAAGCTCTGGGCCCCTAAATTTGTAACCGTCGAGCTCGGGTAAAAAGTGACCACGGCCGACACAGCACATGCTCATGATACTTGCCTGGCCTTGGCATAGGCTGTCATGCTTGCTCAAGATGTGGCGGATCTCGCTGCTGAGAAGGAGAAAGTTGCTACCAACCTTATGGTGATGCAATATTTCTAGGTAACCAACCTAGCTCAGCCTTTCTATGCTTACGTTGAGAATATTTGTAAATATTTTTGCTATATGGCAGGGCTTCCAACGGGAGATGGTGAACCGAGATCGCATCTTTCATTACTCATCCAATTCA
>BRYF01000010.1:11980000-11987500 GCA_030159135.1 Actinidia polygama
TTAGATACAGTTGTGTGGCATTATCATCCCCAGAAAGCACCCTCAAACAGGTGTTGATCTAGATGCAAGGCTCAACAAATGCAGGGATTCTTAGAGGTGCGTCTTCTTTTACTTGCCTTTACATCACATTTGTAACTTATTGGGCATTCTTGAGCCCTAGATAGAGTTGTGCCACTTGTGTGGCATTATTACATATCAAAAACCTTATTATAAAACAGTAAGCTTTATGAACTATCCTTGAAAATAAAGAAGCACAAACGGGAGCATTGACAGCTATGGTAAAGCCTCTATGTTCAAAGGAAATCTTCAATCTCCAAGTCATTCCTTCTCCTTCTCCACTCCAGCTCCTAATCCTTCACCCACTAAGTTACTCCTCCTACACACCTGTTCGAAGAAAATTTTTAATGATCCAAATAGACTATGCACCAAGTTTTAAATGTGAATATTGCGCAATCACTCTAATGGAACTTCAAGATTTTTGTTAATGGTCTATCACTTTACTTTTATCCATAAGGCACCATTTTGTGTGATACACTGATATTCATCATAGCCAAAATCAGGCATTGGTACTTCTCCTCACCCAGCTACCAATGCTAGTAATTACGTCGACTCAACATGTCAAAGTAACTATTTACAATTACTTCTTCCATGCTATGTTTTTGCACTTGCTCAAACTCTCAAGGAATGGTCGCCCAATCACTAAGGCATGGTAAAAATGGATGATTTATAGTACATCAAAACATAACTACAAGATTCCTTAAACAGACCAAATAACATGTACGTGCTTCCCCTTTAATGTATTGTACTACTTAAAACGTGGTAAAAATGCTATTGGATGGTTCTAAAAGACTTAACTCTCTAAGGAATCACTACAAAACACTTAGACACATCTATATGCAATACGATATTTAATAAGATTTCGTGTGTGTGTACATAGGTTTTTTTTTAATAGATATTCTCACATATACATTCCACCAGATTTCTTCAACATTCTACATTTTCTACACCATGAAAGACACTCCATAAGGTCTTCATCATTAGAACAATACACTATAACACCGCCCTGACAAGAGCTTTGTCCTAGTCATCCTCCTAGGTAGGCTTGTTGCATTTGTTGAATGCTCAAATAGCATACATGTGTAGATTGTAAGGAAATGGATGTTGTGACACAAACAACATATCTTTTGCACACTTGGTAAATATAAATCCATTCAGCTAATTCCCAAAGGTAACAGACCTTACTCAACCATTGATCAAAGCCAATCGTAACAAGTATTTGCTGGTCTCTGTCCGTAAACTACCTACCACAAGATCATGCATCAAATATTAGTAGACATTTATTATGCGAAGCTAAACTTAAATAACTCAAAGCATGTTATTCTACACATTTAATAACACCACCAAAGGAAACATTACAGCGCAAGGCAGCAACACATAAAGCAGGCCGTTTAACCGCTTTGAAATTATTATATTGTGAAAGGAAAAACACTAACCACTAGGGGCGTGCATGGGTCGGGTCGGGTCTGTAACAGACCCAGAACCGAACCGATCTTGATCGGTTCTCCATTTTTGGACCTAGAACCGAACCAATCATCCAAAGGAACCGAACCAAACCAACCCGAGTGACATCGGTTTAGTTCTTCGGTTCTTTCTCTATCGGGTTGGGTTAGGTTGGGTCGGTCGGTCCGGTTCATTTAAAATTTTGGAAAAAAAATAAGATGACACTAAAAAATAAATATAACCCCTACACAATAACACATTGTTTAAAATAATATAAACCAACACACACAAGTCTCCAAAGTTTAAAATAATACAAACCAAACATCCCACAAGTTTCACTATATGATCGAGTCTAGACTTAAGTTCTTTATTTGGTTCGGTTCTAGGTAAAAAAATCTTACAGACCATAGACTGAACCAAATTGTTCAGGGCTACAATTTTCAGACCTAGAACCGAACCATGGACATGGTAGAACCGAACCAAACTGACACAATGAGGTCGGGTTGGTTCAGTTCTCAGTTCTTTCGAATCTTTTGTGCACCCCTACTAACCATCTGATAAATGCACCACATTCACTTAAGATTGTTGCACTAAGAAAGCTTTGACTTGCAAGTATCTTAGGCATATCAAATACGTTGAGATTAACGATTGTTATACGTTAAAACATATATTTAAAAAAGGGTCTTGCTAAGCACCGCCCTTTGGGCAGCGGTTATGGAGCACAAAATGACCAAAAAAATAATTTTCGATACACATTTCACACTTTTCAATACACTTTCACATATTTCTACATACTTTTCACATTTTTCTATACACTTTTGTTTCTTTAACCACCACCCAATGGATGGTGTTTAGTATTTTCCTTTAAAAAATGATAGAAACAATGGAGTGAAATCAATTAAACCCAATGTTGCCAAAAGGAAAGAAAAATAGTATGCCTGAATTTTCGAGGTCTTGAAACAACTAGACCATTTGTCTCACTCTCCACTAAGAAACAAGGGTGGCTCTATATTACTATATGTAGGTTCAATTGGACCCACTGGAGTGTTAAAATCCTTTGAGAAAGAATTGTGTACAGTATTTGTAGTTCTGAATTATGATTGACGACCATATTGAACCAAAAAATTGGAACTCAATTATAATGAAAGGGATGTATTTAATGGCAATAATGAAGCAATTATGCAACAATCTCAAAAAATGAATACCGTCAAGGACTCTGGGCCAACTTCAAAAGTTTAAGTACTTGCAGTTTGTTTGTTTGTTTGTTTCATTTTTTGGGGGAGGTCAACATTAGCATTAATGTTTTCATTTATTTTTCATTTGAGAAAAAATCTTCATAGAATGTGGGACTTTTTATTCAAAAAGATTGTAGGGCTAAAGTTTTTCAATGACTCCACTTGGGAAAATTCCTGGAGCCACCACTGCTAAGAAATAAATTAAAACTGTCCAAAAAAAGGAACTGATAATAAGGTTTTTATGCCACGATTTGAAAATATTAAAACTCATTGAGGCCAAAAGTAAAAGCTCAAAACTCATTGAGGCCAAAAGTAAAAGCTCTCGTATGTGCATGTCTTTTTGTTAAAACAATAGTATCAACATCTTAAATTGTCAATCCAAATTATGAAATTTAAGTTGTCGAACATCGCTATAGCGGCATTTCTTGGAGTTGCCGCTGGTAGTAAACACACAAGAAACTGTAGAAGAATTAACTAAAAGATCAATTGAACATCTGGCAACAGATATAATCATCATGAGAAGATCCAAACATAAAGTCAAGTGCAATTTCAATAGAATCTAATAGAACAAAACCAAAAAACAATGAGGGCATCCAAATTAGAGTTAATCATTTTGACCCGGCCCACGGGGGGCCACCCCGTTCCGTTCGTATGGAGCAAGGTTTTCCTACCGGAAAAAAACATCGGGTTAGAGTCTGATTTGAATTTTCCGGTCCGCATCGGGTTCGGGTCGGGTCCAAGGGGAATACATAACCCAGCCCTACCCAACCCATATATATACCAATATTAAATTATTAATATTATATATATACATATGTATACACACACACACACACATGTTGTGGTGTGTTGTTTGCTTTGAAAGAAAAAAAATACCATATGAATAAAAAATTAGATAACTTGCTATGTAATGCTTATAGTTGATGGATGAAAGGATAAGAAGTTAGTTTAATAACTTCTAACTATTTGGCCTTTATTTTAGCATAATTTTTTTGGTTTGAGAAGCTTGTAGAAATTTTCCGGTTTTGCGGGGCGGGTTCAGGACATGGAGTAGGAAGTTCGAGTTGGGTCCAGGTTTTGGTAAACCCGCAAAAAAAACAACCCGTGCTCTTCCATAATCCAAAACAACAATCAGACTATTAATAGTCATAAATAACTAGAAGTATTGGCAGCAGACTGCAACACACACTTGGGCTATGTTTGCTTGGATGCAGAGTTATTAAAGGCGAGAGACGCATCAAGGCGTAAAAACCTATGGAGCCTCAGGCGCGAGGGGCAAGGCGAGGCGCGCAACTTGTCGAAGCGAGGCTCACGTTATCAACGTAAAAAAGAAAATATAATATACGTTTGATAGATGAGATAAGGTGTAATTCATGAAATTAGCAAATCACAAAAATCTTACAAAATATATAAAAAAAAAATTAAAGTAGCAAATCATTTGATCATCATACAAATAATAACAGAAAAAAATAAAAACAGAAAAAAATAGAAAAAAGTAAATAAAACAGAAAAATAAAAAATAATAACATGAAAAAAGAAAAAAAGAAAAATAAAAAAAAGAGGGTAAAAAAACTAGAAAATAGAAAAAGTATTGTGCAATAATTCTTCTGTGGGAGATTAAAGAGAGAGAGAAGAGAGAGAGAGGAGCGAATGCTTAACTTCGTGGGACGGCGATTAGATCTGAGTTTCACGACGTTCATATCTGAGTTTCGACGACGAGCAGATATGAGAATCGTATAAGGCGCTCGAGGCGCACAAAGCACATGAGGCGTGCGAGGCGCATGAGGCGCGCGCCTCATCGAAGTGGTTATGCCTCACCCACGTCGAGGCGCCGTGCGCGCGCTGAAGCGTGCACCTCTAACAACACTACTTGGATGATGGAATGGAATGGTCATTCCATTGGAATAATCACTATGGTGTTTGATTGATAAAAAAGTAATGGAATAGTCGTTCCATTTGGTATGACCATTCACTAGAACATAGGAATGACCATTACATGAGGTAATAAAAGAATGCTCATTCCATTCCATTTCTTACAAAATGAGAATGACTATTTTTACATTATTCCATTTCAATCGCCATTCCATTTCTTAAAAAATTCATTCCTTCCAACCAAACACAAACTTACAAAGTTATACCTTGTTTGATTCCAAACTTTGAGTCAACTTTTTTCACTTCCATTTCGCTATCTTGTTTATTTTTTGTAATTTTTTTCATTTTTCAACACATTCTTGTTTACCTTTCGGGTTCAGAACCAATACTTTGAAAAAAGTTTACAAAAAATCGACTTACTTTGTTTTCGCGATGAAGCAAAAAAACTCTAACAAACCTGAAACAAAAAATCAATAAAAATAACACGATATTGAAATCGATATGGAAAATACAAAAAACTAAAATCCCATTCGTCAATAACAAGTACAAATAGCACACATTTAACCCCAAAAATCGACGTATTTTTGGGTTCACGGCCAAGTACAGAAGTAAAAAATCGTGATAAAACTGAAACAAAATGCATAAAAATAACAAAATACCAAAATCGAGACGAGAAATAGTTTTAAAAAAAATCGGCTTAAAGTTCGGACCAAACACCCACTTAAACCCCCAAATAGCACACAATTTACCAATTGCAACAACAAATCCTTTCAACGAAACCGACATTGGAGACTCACCAGAGACTGGTGCCCAATCAACGACTTCTTACACGGCGCCGCCGCACTGAAACACTGCCGGTACAACGCCGCGAGCGGGTTCGGCGGCCGCTCCTCGCTCGATGCCCCGTTTTCCACTCCGCTTGTCTCCATTGTCACATATCCTTCGCTTCAAAACCCCTAGTTTTTCAAATGCTCGCAAAAACCCCTTCGATTCGAGAGAAGGTTATAGGTTTTTAGGAGGGAGAGAGAGAGAGAGAGAGAGATTACTGGCGATTTCGGTGTGGGATCTGTTCGTTTGACGACGGTTTTTAACGAGGAAGATACTTTTTGCCGTTGCGATTTTGTCAGGTTTGTGACTTTATTCGATGAGGTGTGAAGGTTTTGAAACGGCGTCGTGTCACCGCCAGAAGATGCTGTTGTCATGTCACGTGGAAGGATGAGTTCTTGGGATAAATAAAAATGGGGATAATTTTTAGTTGGGTTTTGATTTCTACATTTCTTATTTTACAATTTACACTCTAAATTTTATTTTTATTAGGTAAAATTATAAAAGTACCCTCAAAAGTCAATATAAAAGAGAAAGACATTTTTGTAATTTACGTAATAGAGACAAAATTTGGAGTATAAATTGTAAAACAAGGAGTGTAGAAATCAAAACCCTTTTTAGTTTTACTTTTCATCCGATGAATTTTATTTTTTGTTCTTATTTTTGTAATTTTTAAATAAATATCTAAATTATTTATTTAAAAAGAAGAAATGACTAAAAGTATAATGGTAGAAGAAGAGGAAATTAGGTCAATTAACAAAAGTGTGGAGAGTTTTATTGTAATTTTGTATAATTAAATTATTATTATTTTTGAATTTAAAGTGAAAATTAAAATAAAAAGAATCACTTGGAGTGGCTAAAAAATATGTAATTTTTTTGGATTATTTCTAAAATAACCCGACCAAACAATTAAAAAAACATAAGCCAAACACATACCCAAAAAAATGAGATTTTTTTTAGCAAAATACAACAAAAACAAACTTCGAGAGTATACAATATTTTTTTCGGATAATAATATAAATTTCTTTTGTGAAGCAGTAATTACTATAATCGTTTTTTTTTTATGTGAGGACATATAATAATTAAAGGGAATTTCAAAAATAAAAATCTAACAGGGTAAAGTATCTTTATTATTTTAAATTAATACTAAATGAATTATTTCAATGGAAATTATATCAGCCAAATTAATAATGTACCAACAAATTTTTTTTGTTAAATTGTAGCCGGCCACAACATCCTCCTGATCCCTCACTTGTTTTTCAAAGCACAACGCAATTGTTGGCTACTCTTTCTCTATATATATATCTGAAAACAACGTGCTTTTTTCTTCCTATTTTGTTTGTGAAAAATACTACGCTATGCATTACACATAATTTATACTCATTGTGCGGCTGAGATTGTGTCACGTCAATATTTTTTACTAAACAAACCGGTCATTTTATACGTCAATTAGATTAAAATATAATTTAACAATAAATTCTCATAAAATTAATTTTTGATTCATAACATAGCCATAAATTTTCATAAAACGTATATGATTATATCTATAAGAATTCAAAATGAACCATAAATATTCATAAAAATTACCAAACCCACCAATAGAATTCATAACAAAATATCTCATAACAATGGTAACAAAAATTCATAACAAAACCAATACGATTCATATAAATAAGTTAACTAGTTATTCAAGTTACCATTATTAGTTATTAATTTATTTAAAGTTCTCATCTAATGGCTATTAAATGAGATGTGCACTATACACCCCAAATAAAAATAAATTATTTAGTGCTGTTAGAGCAAATCCTAATGGTACTCTAACCTTAAAATGATTAGCCTAAATAGTAAAATTCACTATTTTTTTGTTTGAATTATGGCCAACATATGTATATGTGCCTCTTATTCATTGGTGGAGAGCATTGTTCAAATAGAAACAAATAATCTCTTCCCAATAAGAAGTGTGTATGGTGATGTTATGGTCATGGTGATGTGTTGGTGGACAAAGCAAAGATTTTTACTATCCAAAAATAGTAAAATTCCATTCAACTTATGAATCAAGACAATCCCA
>BRYF01000010.1:12005000-12015000 GCA_030159135.1 Actinidia polygama
AAGTTGAAAGGGACCCTATTTTAAAAATAAAGTTAAAAAATGGGTTTGTCAGGAAATTTTCCCCACAATGTCTTGCAAATCGCTGACTACCCTTCACTTGCTTTTTAAAATAATAAATTGAACATTTATATGTGCATCAAACATATCTTTTTCTTATTTACTAAAAAAAACTAAAAGTTGTGTTTTAGCATCAATTAACACTTAAATTTAAAATGAAAAGGAAAAACCTATAACATTACATTTTCATTTTTTTTGGGGAGGGCTCCGCAACCTTACTATTTTTTTTTCTCTTGTTGCCTCCTTACTATTTATTTATTTATTTTAATAGAAGGCTAGAGATAATAAACGAATCAAGCTGTTCAAGCTTGTCGCGTGTTCGACTTGTAAAAAATTTGTTAGAGTTTGATTTGTTATTTATATAAACTAAGCTTGAATATATTTTTCATGCTTGTTAATCTTTCAAACTAAGGTTGAGTAATCTATTACTCGACTTGGTAAATGTTTAAAAAATTCAAGTTACTCGAATTTAATTCGTGATCTGCTCGAATAAAATTCTTTTGAAATCGATTCGTTAATAAATAAGTCAAGTTCGAATGTATTTTTAAAACTTATTAAAATTTTAAACTAAACTTGAATATAATCTATTATTTGACTCGTTTACTTCATTTATCATTCTGTTCATTTTTTTTTATTTTGGGTTGTTTTTGTCAACCCTACTCTTTATTGAGACACCGCAAGAAATGATTTAGGCCACATTAGACGAAATTGATGGGCCATGGCCCACCAAATATGGGTTTGATCCTTGTAACTCCCAACTTCGCAAGTTTGAAACGTGCAAGAATGAGTAAGAGGTCAAATCCAGCCACTATTTCCAAGAAAATTAACCAACAACTATATTATTGAAAAGTAAAATTCTTGGTCGTTATCAAGTGGTGGGCAAATCTAAGGTATGTTTGGATTAGTTTTTTTAAAATTTCTTTATTAAAATTTTTTGAATTTTTTTTATGTGGTTAGGGTGAGTTATTTTGGGATAAGTTTGTGAGACTTTACTTAATTTTTTTAGTAATATTTTTTGTCCCACTTTACCGTTTCCGAAAGTAATAAAATTTACGCCTTGTTTGGTTGTGGTCTAAAAATACTTTAACGGAGCGCTTTTTAGAACTTGTTTTCGAAAACAACACACTAATTTGGAAATAGTTTTTGAAACTTGTGGAATAATTCCAAAAAAGAATTCAATAAAATTAGTTGAAAATTAGTTTTGGAAGCAGCCAAAGCAAGCAAGGTTTGCTCAATTCCAACACGCGTCTACAGTGTAAGAAGACGGCAAGCAAAGAAGTATCTTCATTGGAGGGTCCAAACCCACGTGGTACGAACCCAATGAGCCACCGTTAAAGTCCTTGTCAGCTACCATAAACTGACCAACTATTTCCAAAAATGAAGATAAGAAAAAAGGAAAAACATAAATTGTACTTTACACCTCCAACTTTGCCTCCCAAATTTTCTCAAGTCCCTCACCTTTTAATTGCAAACACTGCTATCCTCATACTTTCTACCCGATTCAACATGAACCCTTCAGTCGTATGCCATTTAAAATCCTCGCGCGATGGCCAAGTGAGAGAAGTAAATAATATCTTTACAGTGCATCATGCCTTCACCATATGCTAGAGGTGACAAACGGATGGGCCAACACTTTAAAACTCCGATATGACACAGATACAGTGATAAGCTAGGACCGGGCCATTGTTTTTGTGGCACATGATAATGCAAAGTACGGGTATGACACGTTTCTGTGAACAAATCTTAAATAATTTTAAATTTTTGATGTATTAAAACTCATTTATAAAAATAAATCATGACACAGCACAAGACAAGGCACAAATAAATTGGGCCGGACTTAAATTTTTATCAAATGATTATAATACGACATGACCGATTTGACACCTCTTATCATATGCAAACCTTTGGCTATTGAACACTACACAAGCAACTTCTAGCTCTAAAAGATTCTCATGTGGTCATCATGTTGAGCTTTTTCTGTCCAAAATGGAAACATCAACTAATAGAACGGCCACAATGAAATTGGTATACAAATTTGAAGGGTGAAACTGCAGTAATTAAAGTTGAGGACCTAAACTAAATAAAGAGAAAATCTGAGAGTAAAAGTGTATTTTATTCCTGAAAATTATTGTTTAACCTGCGCACTACATCTCCACGCACCTATATAAAAACCCCTTTTGCTCTGTACTGCTATTTGGAATTGAAAGAGAGAGAGAGAGATGGCCATATCAACCGGTTGCTGCCTCAATCGCTCCCCTCTACCACCTACTTCCAGACCATCTTCCCTCCCCCAAGTCGCATGGTAAGTAAACCGACCACCGGCGCACAATAGGATCAACTTTAAGCTTTTTGCTATCATGAGCCACCTGCGCACACTCATTTTAATTTAAACACTTCAACCCATACCTTACACATATTTGCTCTTATGACCCAATTCATGAAATCACCTTTTCTCTTTGTCTATGCCCTTGAATTTGAGTTTTTGATATTTGATTTTTTGTGCAGGTCAAATAAGGAGAGATCATGGAGAAGCCAGTGTCTATTAGGAATGGCATGTGTTATCATTGGGCTTGAAATGGACCATTCAATGGCCATAGCTGAGAATATGCAACCCATTGTGGAATCAAAGGAGAGATTCAATCATAGGTGGAGCGACAAGAGGGCATGCCCACCGTGGCAGCTGAACTCGTTGGAGACCATCGTGCCGGAGAACCTCCCGAGGCCGTCATTTCACCGGAGGTGGGAGTCCGTTGGCCACCCAACAAGAACCGCTCCAACGGTGAAAGTGGTTATTGGAACTGTCCGTGTCGGCAGCAACTGTTTTACTATGTAAACTTTAGAATGATTTAGGATCGTGTACTTTATGCATAGACAAAAGGTATATGGGGAAAGAATGGAATAATTTATTACAATGCAATATTTAGTTGAACCATGGTATGGTGATCGTCTGATGGGGATGGCTCTCTCTCCTAGTTTGTTAGTATGAGACATCTAGGTCACATAAAACGCAAGCGGGAGCAGGAGTAAGTGCGTGAGAGCGTATTATGTCAAAATATTTTGAGAGTAAGAGCGTCTTGAGAGTGTTTATATTATACAATTTCTTAATCAAAATATAGTCATATATTTTGGGAGTGGGAGCAGCAAGCGAGAGCGAGAGCGGGAGCGAAGTCTCGGTAGAAAAATTATGTGACCTAGCGAGACATAAGATGGTTAAGAGATGGTAATAAATATGATGACACAAAATTTAAAACCAAAAAAAATAATGTTAGAAAATATTTTAAATTCATGTAAAATATCACATTTCATATTGAGTTATTTTTATTAAATAATTATTTTATTTAAATCTTTTCATTTAAATTTTACTATGTATGTGCGTACAAGTGAATCGAACAAAGAGAAATGTTTCGTACAATATTCGGATTGTAGTTGTAGTACGATTGACATTTTCTTTAAGGAGTACGTAGTTGTAGTACAAGCAGTACAAGAAGAACTGTTATTTTTTATTTTGGGTCTGGGTCTGCGGAGTTGTAAACCCAACAACATCCGGGCCCACATCGGCTTGATGGGCTTGCATAAGGTTCAGTAACTTTGGGCTGCAAAGGATTTTTGAATTTATAAATTACGAAAGCACTTTGGTTCGTGACGGAATAATATCTTTATCTTAATTTTTTATTTTTACTTAAATATTTTATCTTTCATATTGAGTCATTATTCATAACTCTTTTACAACACTTGATCAGAATACTTAAGATTTCAAAGTGCAAAAAAATAAAAAAAAAATTGATGGGGGTAAAATCTTTACCTGTTTAATTAAGCACGTCACAAGATCATGTCACCTTATCTGATGTGATCACCTCGTTAAGCTCAAATTTATTGGAATGCTCTCCATGGGTTCTCATGTCGCCAATATCCATCTTGCTTGTCACTCTGAGGGTGAGATGACCTTGAGACTCCATCTCCACCAGATCTCCTACATTCACAGTGCTATCTCCATTTGACATTATTCTCCTTTTACTCTAAAATCTTTGGCCACGCCTTCCATACTTGGTTGCCCGATAATTACGTCGTGATCTTCTCGCACGGCTCTAAATTCTCCATCTATAAAAGGCCGCTCACCATCCACCAGAAAGGGTAATTGCAATCTCACTCTCTAAGCATTAACTCTATTATTTTCCTGCTCTACTCTGTCTAGCTTGTTCACAACGGTCCCTTCTGCATGCCGAAGGGATTTGTAGCAGTCTCACCTCGGCTAGTAACGTTTGTTCTCTTACGCAGGTCGTTGAGGTCAAATACCGAGCCTCGCTCACCATCCACCAGGTCTCCTACATCTTACGCAGGACGTTGTCTGTGAAAACGATAGTTCTCAATACTCTATACACTTGCGTAGTCGCTTGTTGCCTAGACAGAGTACCAGAAGCCCTCTTGATAACAGAGCACATCGAATGGCGAGCACTAGTCAAACTCCAAATCTCGAGGACATTCATCGTGAGATGCATGAAATCGCCGAGTAAATCAAGATCATGAATGAGATAAATGCCCGCATGGTACAACACCTCGCCATAAACAATCCATCTCTTGCCACCACACTTGTTCCAAAAAATGTTGATTGATCTAACCGTTCACTCCGATCTGATGACCAGGATTTGCAGAATCACCATAGTGCTGATCAGGGACATTCAACCAGGAGCCGTCATCACCGATCAGCAAGCTCACACTCCAGGCTAGGAAGGAGTCCTGGTATGTCGGAGCCTCGTTCATATAGCAAAACTTAGAATACGATGGGTGAGGAAACCAGGAGACACATAAGGTTACCTCGCCGGAATGACCGAGCTCACAAGCGTCGCGATAAGTCCACTACCCAGAAAATTAAAGACCTGGATGCTCGGATCGACGCCATCAATACAAGCGTAAAAGCTCCAATTACTGTGGATGCTTTGATCAGGCAAACCGAGCCTCCATTTACGGAAAGAGTGATGAAAGTTAGGGTTTCATCGAGATTTAAATTGTCATCTCAGCTCGGAGTGTATGGGTGGAAGACAGATCCCATGGATCATTTGAACTCATACAAAGACTTGATAATGCTCAAGGGGTATTCGGATGAGGTGATATGTAAGGCATTCTCAACAACCTTAAAGGGGCCAGCGAGATCATGATTCAAGATACTGTCTCCCAAAACCTCTTGTGATCATGGCAATGATGGAGGGTCTTCGTTCGAGCCCATTGTTCGATTCCCTCTCCAAAAACATCCCTGAAACCTTGTCGGCACTCTAGAGTAAGGCCGACAAATAAATTACAGCTGAAGAGTTGGTAGAGGCCAAGCATATGAGGTGAGGAAAAGATGATCACAAGAGGAAGGAACCTGATTCTCAAAGAACGAACTATAGGGGTGAGCTCAAAAGTAAGAGGTCCAAGCGAGATGCCCAAAGGAGAATTAATGAACGACGTCCTCGGACTCCACCTCGTCGAACCAACCAGATGTTGCCTCCTCTCAACGCCTATATAGACTAGGTGCTCATAGAGGTCAAAAATGAAGACTTTGTGAAGTGGCCTGAGAAGATTAAGACCAAAACCCCTCTGGAGGAATAAGAACAAGTATTGTGAATTCCATAAGGATTGTGAATAGATAGATGATCTTATCAAGAGGAGATACTTGAGAAAGTTTGTGATTGATCGCCCAATACCTAACTCACTTGATAGAGGATATGCCGATAACAGGCCAACAATAGTTGATATCTAAACTATTCATGGAGGTTTTGGATCGGAAGGATGTTCAATCTTATCTCGAAAAAATCATGCTAGAGAGGCAAATGGGCGAGCAGAGGAGGAGGTTTACAACCTCTCCATGCCTATATCTAAAGCTCTCCAGCCCATCACATTCACCAATGAGGATTTGAGAGGCTTGCACCACCCCCATGATGATGCGTTAGTCATATCTGCCACAATAACCAATTTCAATATTCAGAGGATCCTAATTGATAACGGGAGTTCTGCTGACATTCTGTTCATCACAGCATATGACAAGATAAGGATAGGGTGAGACAGGCTCTAACCTTTCCATACCTCTCTTGTCGGATTTGGAGGAGGTTCCATACACCCCCTTGGATGGATCAAGCTGCCCTTGAATTTGGGGGTAGAACCTCACTAGACTATAGTGTGGTAGGACTTAATTATCGTGGATTGTCCTTCGCCATGCAACTCAAACCTAGGTTGCCCTACCTTGGAAAAAATCAAAGCCATTTCCTCTACCTATCACCTGATGATAGAGTTTCTTACTTCGACTAGGATAACGAGGTACCAAAAAGTTTCCAGGCAGTGCTTCATGATAGTAATGAAGAGTAGTCTCACTCTGAAACCTAGTGCCAAATAGCAATTATAGATAGACGATATTGAGATGGAGGCACTGAGAAATGAAATAGAAGATACGCCCCTTGTTGATTCCCGAAAGACGGAAAACACCAAGCCTCTGAAAGAAGTGATTCTTATCTCTATACACCCTAACTATTTAGATCGCCATGTGATGATTGTGACTGAATTGACCTAAGAGTTACAAAATGCTTTGGTGAATGTTTTGAAGAAAAATTACGACGTATTTACATGGTCACAAAGCGATGTACCTAGAATAGATCCTCAGATTTTCGTTCATAAGCTTTTCATTGACCCTGATCATCCTCCGGTTCGCCAAAAACAAGGAAGTTCGCCCTAGAACGGTTGAAGGTCATAGAAGAAGAGGTGGCCAAGCTCATCAAGGCTAGCATCATCAGAGAATCTCATTACCTAGATTGGTTGGCCATAAAAATGGCAAAAAATGGAGAATGTGTGTTCATTTCACTAACCTAAACAAGGCTTGCCCTAAAGACAGTTTTCCTCTACCAAAGATTGATATGATAGTTGATGCAATCTTCAAGTACGAACTCCTCAAATTCATGGGCGCCTTCTCGGGATACCATCAAATCAAAATGCATCCACCCAATATAGAGAAAACTTCTTTTATCACAGAAAAAGGACTATATTTCTATAAAGTCATGCCTTTTGAACTGAAGAATGCAGGAATGACGTACCAAAGATTAGTAAATAGGATGTTTGAAGAGATGATTGGGAAAACGATGGAAGTCTACATTAATGACATGTTGGTCAGGAGCCTCAAAGAAGATGACCACGTTGCCCATTTCGAGGAGACATTTGGTATTCTTCAAAAACATTGCATTATATTAAATCCTTCCAAATTCATATTTGGTGTGTCGTCAAAACAATTCCTTGAACTTTTAGTAACAAAAGAGGGATTGAGGCAAATTCTGACCAAATTCAATCTCTACTCATGATGAACTCGTCAAGAAACATACGTGAAGTGCAACAATCGACTTGGCGAGTAGCTGTTCTTAACAAGTTTGTTTCAAAATCGGCAAACAAAGGTTTGTCATTATTCAAGATTCTGAGGAAGAACAAGGCCTTTGAGTGGAAGGAAGAATCCGATATGGCATTTTAAAAGAGTATATGGGATTGCCCCCTCTACTCATAGTTCCTAACACGGGCGAGGAGCTCATCTTGTACTTGTTCGTGTCGCCCATCGTGGTGAGTGCAGTGCTCATCAAAGGAAGAAGATAAAGTTTAGAACGTAAGTAAGGTCCTCCTGGGGCAGAGACCAGGTACCTGAAAATCGAAAAGCTCATCTACGCTCTTATGATAGCAGCAAGAAAACTCCGCCACTATTTCCAAGCACATCCTATTGCTGTATTCACGGATCAACCTTTGAAATAAATTCTTCAACGACTTGATACATTTGGACGATTACTCAAGTGGTCCATTGAGTTGAGCGAATTTCACATTAGTTATCGGCCAAGAATGTCGATCAAGGCCCAAGCATTGGCTGAGTTCATAGCTGAGTTCACATATGATGTTATTCTAAATCCTGAGATGAAAGCCCTAGAAGAATAGAACCAAGATGATGACCTCGCCAAGTCGAAGTTGTTCGTAGATGGGTCATCCAATCAGCATGGCTGTGGTGTTGGATTTGTTCTCCAGACCCCTTCAAGAAAGTAGATGGAGTATGCTATACGTATTGGGTTTACAGCCACCAACAATGAGGCCGAATATGAACTCTCCTCGTCGGTTTAAGAGTCGCAACTTAGTTGAAAGTAGAATCCTTAGACGTCACAGCGATTCTCAACTTGTGGTGAATCAAGTTCAAGGACATTACCGTGCCAAAGATCTCCGAATGATGGCCTATCTAGATGAGATGAAGGCCATGTCAATGAAGATCAAATGTTTCAAGATCCGCCAAATCCTCATAGAAGAGAGCAAAAAAGATGATGCATTAGCTAACCTAGCCTCAACTTTTGACCTCATCTCTGATAGAAGCATCCCTCTAAAATTCTTTCCAAACCCAAGCACTGACATCGCTAAAATTGTCTGTCAAGCAACAACAAACCCGACGTGGATGGACAACATAATTGCATATCTTAAAGATGGGGAGCTATCGTCATATAAACTCTAGGCACGACAAATTCAGTATCGGTCAGCTAGATTTTGCCTCCTCTATGGGACATTGTATAAGAGGTCTTTTTCAGGACCACTCTTGAGATGTCTCCGACCTGAGGAATCGAATTATGTACTTGAGGAGATTCATGAAAGCATTTGCAGAAATCATTCTGCTGCAAGCATCCAAGTGCAGGAAATGGCACTGGCAGCAGGTGTACACAGCGGTGCTAGCAACAAGTGCACTGCACGCAACAGTAGCATCCACGGCGGGGATGGCAGGGTAGCGACAACGTCCAGGTGTAGGCAGTGGCGCTGGCAGTAGGTGTAGCAGCTGCCAGTTGTCAACCGCCAGTCGCCACAGCCAACAGTTGCAGCCGCAACAACAACCAGCGGTTGCTAAGCAGCAAGCAAGCCCGATGGCTGGGCAGTTTTGTGGCACAAAACAAAGGGGTGCAACAACTAGGTTTGAAACTTTAATTCTCACGATATTCAAGGTATCCCAAACCCTCTTCTAAATCTACGTTGTACGATTACTTGGTATTAAGGACTGGAAAGGAAAAAAAAATTAAAAACTCAGCTTCAGTTGCGTGGATGCGATCCCTTCACTAATATGTAACAAAAGAATTTGTTTACCCTCCATTTTATTTTTAGTTAAAAATATTCAATAACAAGTAATATTAGGAACCAGTTTCCTAAATTTATTTATGTCAATCCAAAAGATTGACACAATTGGAATCAGTAATAGTATTCTAGGTCAAGACATTCATTTTAATTTTATCAGTGACCCCAAACTAGAATGGTTTAAAAGATTTCTTAATATGTAAAGAAAAGCAATTCAATTTTTTACAAAAAGAAATCTATTTCATGAATATTGAACTTCAAAAAGAAAATTAAAGATATTGAACATTAAATTTTGATGAGCGACAAATTCCTACCAAAGCTCATCTCAGTCAAATGAAATTTGATCATCTAGAACTTTGCAAGAAAGAAATACTGACTTTGCTTGAAAAGAATTTAATTAGGAAAAGTTACTATCCTTAAGAGTTTTACTTCTTTTTATGTTAATAAAAATGCTGAAAAAGAATGAGGAGTTCTAAGACGTGTAATTAATTACAAGTTGCTCAGTGATGTCCTAAAATGGATTCGTTATCTCATTCTGAATAAAAATGATCTTTTAGATAGATTACAGTCTGCTGTATTTTTTTTTAAATTTGATCTAAAATTTGAATATTGTGTGATCCAAATTAAAAAAACGGATCAATACAAAATTGCATTTGTAATCCCTTTTGGACATTATTAAATTATTAATGAAGCTAAATGCCCTTTGGACTAAAAACCGCCTTATTAGAATTCCAGAATATAATGAATGAAATATTTTTTCATATTATGATCACTGTATTGTCTATAGATGACATCATTATATTTTTATCATCTATTGATCAGTATTTTAAACATCTCAAAACTTTAA
>BRYF01000010.1:12087500-12092500 GCA_030159135.1 Actinidia polygama
GCCAACGGCTGTAGCTTCTACGTCCTGGGGTGGTTCTTGAACAACCTCTAGCCCCCGGGGACTAATTGAATTTTGGAAGATCCTACCTATGAGCTATCCCCTTCTTTGTGTGTAGAGGCAAGGCAAGCTTGCTCTGGACTCATTGCTCGGGGCGAGAACTCCGCCATGAAATTGGCCAAGACTTGTCCTTTTATTGCTACCTTCAGCAGGAATTTTATATCTAATACTCCGAGCTCGACAACCCATTTGGAAAGTCGACCAAATAAATCTACCTTTGATAAAATGTTTTTGAGCAAAAACTCAATATACACAGTGATGGGGTGAGTTTGAAATTAGTGAATGAGTTTCCGCAAAGTTAAGACCAAGGCTAGAATGACCTTCTCTAGCGGCAAGTACCTTGTTTTGCAATCTATAAACGTCTTGTTAACAATGTAAATTCGGCGTTGCCCTTCATTACCTCCCTTAATACCAATCTAATAGAATGCTCAGAGCTATATAGCTAAGTAAATGTAGAGCAACTCTCCCTCATCTAGAGTGAAAAGAAGCAGTGGTTTAGTTAAGTATTCCTTGAAATGTTGGAGTGCGAGCTCGCACTCCTCATTCCATAAAAAATTTGAATTTTTGCGAAGGAGTTTGAAAAATGAACGACATTTATTTGAAGAATTACTGATGAATCTATCTAGTGTTGTTGCCATCACGATCAGTTTTTGAACCTCTTTTGCAGTTCTCCGGTTGACGAGATTGTTTATCACTGTAATTTATTTTGGGTTTGCGTCGATCCCTGGTCTCGTCACCAAGTGTCCCAAAAATTTCCTCGAGCTCACCTCGAAGGCGCACTTCGCTGCATTCACTCTCAGCTTGTGTTTTCTACGTATTACAAAAACCTTGGTTAGATCCCTGATGTGGCTTGGTTCTTCTTTGCAAGAGACCACCATATGATCGATGTATGCGTCCATGATTCTACCTAGGATCAGCTCAAATATTTTGTGACCATCCACTGATATGTGGCACCAGCATTTTTTAGCCCAAAGGGCTTGACCTTGTAGTAGAACACACCTCGGGAGTGATGAATGTAGTCTTCTCATGATCGGGCTCGTGCATTGCTAAATGGTGGTAACCTCTATATGCATCCAGAAAGCTCATCTGGGCATGACCCAAAGTAGAGTCCACCAATTGATTTATTTTTGGCAAAGAGAAGTAGGCTTTAGGACAAGCTCGGTTGAGGCTTGTGAAATCCATGCATACTTTCCATTCACCAATCTTTTTCTTTACCACGACTGTGTTTTACAAACATCTCAGGTAAAGAACTTCGGTTATTGCACTTGCCTCTAGCTTTTCCATTTCTTTAATCACTGTGTCCACATGCTTGGTTGTGGACCTCATTCCTCGCTGTTTCACTGGCCGAGCGTCAAGTAGTACAGTTAGCTTGTGTTTGATAAAGTTGGGGTCTATCCTGGGTATCTCGTAAGGTGTCCATGCGAAGACCTCGATATTAGCTGTAATGAACTAGATGAGCTCGGTTCTCTCTTATTCTTCCAAGTTTGCACCGGTGAGGAAGAAACGGTCCGAGCTTGGCTCATCCAATTCATAGTATCTCAGTTCTTTCATGACCTTAGCCTCGGGGTCCCTCCTGATGTCCTCTAGTACCTCGTGCTCCTCCTCGATTAGTTGCACCTTTTTCATAGCTACCTTAGTAGAGACCGTAGCGAGGTAGCATTGTTTGGCCGCTATTGGATCTTCATAAAGGGTTTCTTCACCTTAGAGAGTGGCAAACATGACGACCTAGTATAAGGTGGAGGCCACCCCCTTCATCTTGTCTAACCAATCTCAGCTAACAATCACGTTATATAGGGAAGGTATGTCTACAACAATAAACTCTATCACCAGCTCTTGGGAACCAACTCGGACTTTGAGGGTCACGATTCCCAAGGGCCAGTGAGATTGAGCATTGAATCCAACCAGGGAAGCTCAGGCTGGCTTTAAGTCTAACTATGAAAGCCAGAGTTGTTTAAACAAGTCATAATAAATCACCTCAATAGAGCTTCCTGTATCCATCAAGATCCTTTTAATGTCATAGTTGTTCATTCTGAGTTGGATGACCAGGGGGTCAGAATGGGGATGCTCCACCCTTTCTAGGTCAGTCTTGGTTAATGTGATGCTCCTTGGTTTAAATATTATCTGTCTTGGCTTATTACCAGTTGATATGACCAAGAGAACCTCATTCATTTGCCTGATCATTCAAATCTCTCCCCGGATTCTATTCTCAAGATTTGGGTGATTTTGGGGGGCCAATCATGTGAATAGTACCCGGTGGTAGATCCTCCTCTTCATCCATAGTTTTGTCTATTTTGTCGTCGCCTCGGTCAAACCTCGAATTTGGTTTGACCTCAGACTTCTTTGCTCGAGTCTTCTCCTCATCAACAAACTCCTTCAAGTGTCCATCCTGGACAAGCAGGTCTTCGAATACCTTCAGAGCTCGATAGTTCTCTATTCTATGACCCTTTTTCCTCATGGAATGAACACTTTCACCGTTGGTTGTGCCTCTTGGGGTCTCTTCCCATAGGTTCGAGCTTTATGAAAGAAGGTTTATCTCAGATTCGTGCGAGGAGTTTGTAGATTGGTTCTCTGTTTCACCCGATTCTCATAGTCGACTGAGCTCTCCTTATGCTTTTTGAATGGCCCTCACCCACGTAGTTGTCCCTGTAGCTTTTTTGGCCTGTCTAATGTCATGCTCCAACCAAGCGAACATTTTTATCCAGGACATAAGATCTCGGAGGTCAATTGGAGGGTTAAGCGTTAAGTTCTCCCAGAGTCGCTCCCTAGAAGTCAGCCCGAGCTTGTAGCTCGCAACTACCAACTCTACCAAGCACTCTTTCATTTCATTATACGTCTCCCATTGTCGCTTGTTGTAGTTTCTAATCGACTCGTTTTTTCCCTTTTTGAGCTTCAACAAAAAGCCAACACCTTTTGGCACTTTCGTGTTATAACAAACTGAGCTACGAATGACTCGTTGAGCTGATGAAAGCTCTTGATTGACCCCATGGGTAGTTTGTCGAACCACTTTTGTCTGAGGCCGCCAAAGCTTGATGGAAACACTTGGCACATCAAGGCATCTATGTTGTTTTAGAGGGCAATTATCTACCTGATCTGGCTGACGTGAGACCTTGAGGTGGACTTCCCATCATAGAGTATGAACCTCGGCGGTACGAACTTCTCCAACAAGTCCATTCCCTCAATTTCTCTAGAGAATGGAGTTTGGTATCTCAGTACTAGTTCTTTTTGCACTGATACAGCCAAAATGATAGTCTTGACCGGTGTTGCAGCTATTCAGTTGTTGAGTTTTTCACGCAAATGACCTTCTCAGATTCTTTTGGCATTGAGCTGCAACACCGGTCAAGACTATCATTTTGGCTGTATCAGTGCAAAAAGAACTAGTACTGAGATACCAAACTCCATGCTAGAGTGTGCCTAACATGGTGACACTCTCTGCATGCTCGATGCCAGGGATTTGTTACCTTCTTAGGTCAATGTGCGACTCATATCACTTTTCTCTACAGGATCCACGAGGTGGGTCTCTTAGTCCTTCAGACCTTCCTCTGGGGGGTTATCCTCCATCTATTTGTGGCAATTTCATCAACTCGTTGTCAACCAAAATTTGTGCCATCTCAGCCAGTGGTGCTTACAGGTAATGGTGATATCACGGCTGTCTTTGCCTTTAGTAAGCAACCAACCTGGTTTTTGCTTAGAGGTGGCCTTAGCCATCCTCTGAGCATCGGCCAATATTTTAGCCCCTCTATCCCCAGGAGTCTTGGGAGCATGAGGGGCTTTTTTCAAGTTTGATGATTGCCAAAACAATTATCATCTTGTGATGCCATAAGTAAAGACCTTCCAAATATCATAATCGATTTTTCATAGACGGCGCCAATTAGAGAGATGATGGAAGGGAAAAAAACGAGGATAGACACCTATGGTGGTCTTGCGGTGGCGATGAATGCTGGAACCAGTCAATAACGCGACAATGCCTTAGCTGCAGCATAAACATAGTGAGATTGGCCGCCGGAGCTATTTCCTGGACACAGCTCTCCGACAGTCAAGTTAGATGACTAAAGAAAATGTAGAGAGAGAAAGTGTATGTTCTTTATAGTTGAAAACGCGTACCTTTATGAGAGCCTTCGTTCTCATTATATAGCCTAGCTCGGCATGTACCCAGATGCGCTAGCTGTCTTGTCAACGAACAGATCGCAGCTTAACGCGTGCTCGTGTGCATCGACTGCTGTGTCAGTGAGTAGGCGGCTGACCCAACCATGCCCTTAGGACCTGGCTAGTAGCCCGTCACCATGCTGCCGGCGTCTCCATCTGGTGTGGGGGACTAACAGAGGGAACTTTGATGTGCAAGTCACTCTCTATCCCTTGACATCCTTTGAGATTGCTGCCGGCCATTACCCCTCGTCCAAGCTCTAGTGTGGCTATCATTCCGAGCTTGCTAAATAACGATAGCTCAGCAGTAACAATGGTCTTAAGTCAGATGGTGGCTATCTTCGGTAGTGTCTACACCGAGCTCCGGTGTGGAGGACCTCCAAACTTGCTCTACAGTGATAGCTTGGCGGAGATCTCTCCCTTAGCAAGGCCAGATTCTGTCTTTGTGTATTTCCCCCCTTACAATTGGGTTGGTATATCTTGGGAAGAATAAGTTTTATTCTTATATGGTACTAATAATAGTAAATCCATAGTTTCAAAACTTCTTATCAGTTGTGGAGAATGTTATGAATTAGATTCTTGCATTTAGCAGCATTATCCTAAATGATAGAATCCAACATAATTGAAATTTAACTAATATAAATACTTATAGTGGTGATTTTAGAAGGTATTCTAGTGAGATATCCTCTTGCAGAGATTTGTTGAATACTGAGTGTAAGTGGATGAAAACACACAACTACCAATTCTAGCTGAGCTAAGGTAGGTACTACCACTAGGCTATCGCTATAAAGCAAACTCAGTAG
>BRYF01000010.1:12102500-12115000 GCA_030159135.1 Actinidia polygama
TTCACGTCCTCCCATCCACCTTTTAGGACTATCTGACTTGGTTAATGTCCCGTCCGAGGGGACCCCGGGTGTTACTATGCATACATACTTGAACATATTTTGCTTTGCATTTAAATTAAGTGTCCATGGGTTTCAATACATAGCATAATAGAAATATTTGCATGTTTTGAGAGATATGACATTCATATTGAGAATATAATTGTTAATGCATTGGAAACATGGAAAACAATTGTATATACATAGTACACTTTGAAAACGTTTTGAAAATATATAATTTTACTCATGGCGTCGTGTTACTTACCTGGGTGTCCTTGGCTAGGCTCTACACTTGGCGTTCCTACAATTTAAAGTAAGACAACGAAATTACTAACTTTAATAAAAATTGATTAACATAGCAAAATTCTCGACTTAACTTAGATGTTCTCGTCCTAGGTCTAACTCTTTGGGTCATGCACCTAAGTCCTTAAGGGTTGGTTAAGAGACCTAACTTTCTCTAAATGGATAAAAATGATTTGTTTATTTTTTTAAGTGAAAAGGTTGAACTTGACTAAAAATGGTCTTGGCGTTCGAACGTTGGTTTGGGTGTTCGAACGCTAAGGCTAAAAATCTGACTTTCGGTCGAACGCTCAACATTGTGCTGGAAGTGGTGTTCGAATGCTGTTCTTGGGCGTTCGAACGCTCATCGTGTTCAGTGACAAGAACAGTAGCTGGACTTTATAGAATTTACTAAATCTTCACCAAATTAACTTAAATCTTTCTAAGGCTTTCAGGGTACATAGAGTGACCCAAAAGAACTAACATATCTAATTTTTAACCCTTAATTCAAACTCTACAATACTAGATCTAAAAAGAAAATAAAACTAAACACCTAACATATAAATTTGGGTTTGTGATTTTACCTTCTTTCCAAGCTTCCCTTGAGCTTCACTATGGAGTCTTTTAGCCCTAAGTGAGCTTTCTCAAGCTCTTTCTTTTCCTCTTTCCTTTTTCTCTCTCTCTCTCTCTTGTACGTGAGTGTGTGTGTTTGGGAGTGTGAAGTGTGTATATGTATGGTGTATATCTGGCTGTGAAAGCTGGGTTGGGAAATTATCCCATGTGGTTCATCCTCTTTTAATCTTGTGTTCCCTTTTTATTTTTCCGTTTTTACTCTTGGAGTTCGAAGGCCCCTTTAAGCGTTCGAATGCTTAGAAGGATTTCTTGCTCTGACGTTCGAACGCTTAAAAGGATTTTGGTTTAGCAGGGTTCGAACTCCCTGCTTACAGTTCGATAAGTGCGAGAGTTGAAAATTTAATATTTTAGCTTTGGCATTCGAATTCCCATATGGGCGTTCGAACGCCTAGAGGAAAACTAGGCAGAAATTGCAAGTTAAGGCTTAAATAAATTCTAACTTATATTTGGTCTCTTTGACTACTAACGTTCTATAATCCACTTTGATTATTATTCACGGCATAATTCATGGGGTCAATGGAGTTTAAGGATTCGGGATGTTACTTCTATTTTCGATTTCCTTTCTCCTTTCCTCAAACACCCACTCCCCACAATTGGCGCTGTCTGTGGAAAATTAAAAATAGACATCTATAAATCAATATAAGGGCCTTTGAAAGCATAAATGACGGAATCAACAGTCAATCTACCCAATGGGAGCAGACCCTCGTGCCCAGAAATCTAGGTAAGGGGGGAAAACTCTGGTCGATGCTCGGAATAAGGGAGACTTGCGGCCAAGTTAAATGCCAGAACTACCTTGGCTGCAAAAAACAAATCCTCAGCCAAATAACATGCCAAGACAACCAAGTCCGAGCAGCCAATACAGTTCCCAAGGTACTAAACCCCATTCACAACTAAGATCAAGGGAATGAATCCTCCAAAAAAGTTAAGTCTACCAAAGTTTACCATATATGACGAGAAGTTAGATCCGAGGTCCCACATCAGCCTCTTCAGGCAAATGATGGCACTTTGGAACACCTTGATTCACTCATGTGTAGGGTGTTTTCATCAAACCTGGGAGACCTCGGGCTGAAGTTGTTTGACAAACTCCCCATCGTGTCCATAGAAAACTTCTACCAACTCACCTAATCATTCGTGGTTCAGTTTGTAATCAACACGTAGGCACCCAAGGGCGTTAGCTCTCTCTTGATGCTTTGAAAAGGTAAAAATGAGATGCTCCATATTTATAGCAAGAGATATTGTGAGCTCTGCAAAAAAAAATTGTTCAGAGGAGTTCGTCGTGGTTAGTTACAAGCTTGGGATGACCCCAGGCAAAAAACTATGGGAAGACCTAACACTCAATCCTCCAAAAGAGCTCCACAGCCTCATGTCTAGAGTTTAAATGTTTGCTCGGCCGGAGGATGATGTTAGGCAAGCAGAGCGAGTTGCAAGAACTTCTTCCAGGGGCAATAGGAAATTCAAGTATCGAAAAAGTATGAGAGACCATGAAGATCAGATGAGGCAAGACATCAATGCAGTTTTTAAAGAGCCAATCCATAAGCTCCTCACCCGAATTAGAGACAAGCCGTACTATTGAAAGCCCACCACCATGGGGGAAGATCCCACAAAGCATAATCAGAGGTAGAAGTGCGCCTTTCACGAGGAGAAATGGCACTAAATTGAGAATTGCCGAGCCTTTAAGACTTTTCTTAATCAGCTCGTTTAGACTGGACACCTTAAGGAGTATGTTGACCATGAAAAGACTAAGGCAAAGGAAATCAATGTCAGAACTACTCTAAAGTTTGACCAAGGTAATGTCAAAGATAACGATGCCTTGGAGGAAGACCTACCTTTGGATACTATTAACATGATAGGAGGCCCAAACTACCCCTATCTTGAAAGTAGGATCCAGGAAGAGAGCCACATCATTTGACAAATGCATGGTTTTCTTGGTTCAACCAATGGTGAAAAAGCCAAGACAA
The DNA here is from genome assembly GCA_030159135.1 of Actinidia polygama. Lineage (NCBI taxonomy): Eukaryota > Viridiplantae > Streptophyta > Magnoliopsida > Ericales > Actinidiaceae > Actinidia > Actinidia polygama. The sequence goes on from BRYF01000010.1 coordinate 12,105,407, forward strand.
AGTTAGTTTGAGCCAAGAAGCATTACCTTTACCAAGGATGATTTCAAGCAGGCCCAACACCCCCATAGCGATCCCTTGGTCATCCAGTTGCGGGTCCACAATTATGATATGAAAAGAATTCTTGTAGACATTGGAAGCTTGGTCAAGGTAATGTATTATGACCTTTTTAAGCAACTTAAATTGTCTAAGGCTGACTTAAAGCCTTCACGAGCTCCCTCATTGACCCTTGGGAACCGTAAGCCTCAAAGTCCGATCTGGATCCCAAGAGTTAATGACAGAGTTCATTGTCATTGACATCATTTTCCCGTATAATGCAATTTTGTAAGTTGAGATTGGTTGTATAGGATGAAGGAAGTTACTTTTACACAGCACTAAGTTATTAAGTTTGCTACACCCCGAGGTGAGAAAATCCTTTATGGGGACCAGGTGACAGCCAAACAGTGTTACCTCATCACGGTCTTCACAAAGGCAGCCATGACGTAAATGCAGATGGTGGATGAAGAAAGGAAAATTCTGGAAGATGTTGGCAAGACTCCCGAGGCCAAGTTCGTGGAAGATCTCATGTGCTATGATCTCGATGAGCCAAGATCGGATGGTTTTTTCCTCATGGGTTTGAACCTGGTGGAGCGGGAGAGAACCGAATTCATCGAGTTCCTTATAGAAAACATCGAGGTCTTCCCGTGAGCCCCGTATGAGATCCCATAATTGACCCAGATTACATTAAATACGAGCTCAATGTCATTCCCAAGGTGAAGTCGATAAAACAATGGGGACACATATCTGTAGTAGAGCAAGTAGATGCGGTGATAGAGGAAGTTGAAAAACTTAAAAGAGGTGAGTGTTATCACTAAGTTTCTTTACCCCAACTGGTTATCCAATACAGTTATGGTAAAGAAAAAGGCGGGCAAGTGGAGAGTCTGCATTGATTTCACAAGTCTGAATCGAGCTTTTTTGAAAGATTATTTTCCCTTGCCTAAGATCGATCAATTGGTGGACTCAACCTCGGGTCATGCCTAGATGAGCTTCTTGGATGCATATCGAGTTTACCACTAAATTGCAATACATGAGTTGGATTAGGAAAAGACTATTTTTATCACACACACACCTTGGCATTTTTTGCTACAAGATCATATGCCTTTTGGGCTTAAGAATGCTGGGGCCACCTACCAACGCATGATCACGAAGATGTTTGAGCCTCTGATGGGCAAAACCATGGCTGCTTACATCGACGATGTGGTGGTCAAAAGCAAGAGAGATCCGGATCATCTGAAGGACCTCACCGAGGTGTTTGCAATCTTAAAAGAACACAAGTTGAGTCTGAATGCAACTAAATGTGCATTTGGAGTAAGGTCAGGCAAATTCTTGGGACACTTGGTAACGCGGAGAGGAATTGAAGCTAACCCTAAGTAGATCTCGACAATCAGTGACTTTGTCAGCCCCGAGGATAGCGAAGGAGGTTTAGAAATTGACTGGAATGGTGGCAACACTTAACCGTTTGATTAGTAAGTCTTCTGACAAATGCTATCTATTTTTTAACTCCTTCGCAAAAATACAAATTTTTATTGGAATAAGGAATGCGAACAAGCACTCTAACAATTTAAGTAGTTCTTAACTAGACCCCCACTTCTTTCCACCCTGGATGAGGGAGAGATGTTTTACGTCTACCTCGCCGTCTTTGACCACGTAGTAAGCTCGGTGTTTCTAAGTGAGGTAGATGGAGAGCAATGCCCAATCTACTTACTTAGCAAGCCGCTTACGAATTGCCAAACGAGGTACCTACCGCTAGAAAGATTGGTATTGGCCTTAGTTATTACTTTGCAAAAACTCATGCACTATTTTCAAGCACATTTCATTGTAGTGTACATTGAGTTTTCCCCTAAAAATATTTTGTCAAAAGCGGACCTGTTTGGACAACTGTCCAAATGGGCAGTTGAGCTCGGGTAGTTCAATATGATTTTTTTGCTAAATAAAATGACATCTCTTGGCTCATTTTTTTGTTGAGTTCTTAACCCGAACCATGAGTCGAGAGTTGGATTTTTCCACGTCTACACACGGGGAGGAGGGTATCTTAAATTAAATATCAACAAAGACCACACTAGCTTAGAGAACTATCAATGTCGGACAGGCCAAATAAAAATCAATAGACAGAGACTCTAGTAGAAATTGGGTGAAAATATATTACAAAACCAAACCCAAAAGCATTGAATGCAAACCTAGATGGGTTAAAATAGAACACCACAAATGAGCAGTATGAACATACATACATTGCAGGAAAAAGTTTCAGAAAAGAGATGAAGAACTTATAGAAGATGATCAATAAGAACTGTGATGGTCATCAAAAGAGGAGAACAAAGTCAAAATCGGTGTTGAAATGAAAAATCAATGCTAGCATGGCAAATGGATGGTAGCACTTATCAAGCAACCTCATTTTCTCTCTCAAGAAACTCTTACACATCTGGGATGAACAATGACCAAGGAAGAAGAAACCTATTTATAGGAAATCAAAAAGGCAAAAAATCGCCCAAACATTCTCTTAAGGCGTGTCATTAGGCAAGACAAGTTTCCGTTATGAACCAATTAAAGGCGAACACGTGGCAACTTAAAATCCGTGCATTTTTTCCAAACGGAGCCAAACATCCATTGGGGATAGTTGGAACGTTTTGACATCCGTGCCTAGACCAAGCTCAAAAGGAGTCAGATTTTGACACGTGGCACTACAAATAGCGAAAGACAAACCTGTACAGGGATTAGACAGCTTGTAGGCACTAGTACACCTATCCTACTGAGCTCCAACAAGGAACGTCAACATCCAGCTCGCATGATCTTGTTAGCATTTATCCAACTCATGCAAACTAATGGGCAATTGTAAGGGATAAAAATGCATAACTATTAGTTCTGGTTGAGCTAGGACAAGAACCACCGCCAGCCTATCGTTATAAAGCAAGCTCAGAGGGAAATTTGTATTAGAGCTCTATTGAAGACATTACTGGACATTAGCTCTGTCTGAGCTAGGGCAAGAGCCATTGCTAAGCTGTCACTCTATAGCAAGCTCAGCAAGGTTACTGCACCGAAGCTTGGGCAGGGAGCAATAGTCGACAGCGATCTCGAGGCACCCCAAGGGACAAAAGATAACTTGCTCAATGAGATTTCCTCTAACAGCCCCCACGCCTAGAGCAAGACGTCGGCTACATGAATGCTAGCTACCAACCAGGCCTTAAGGGTATGACTGGGTCAGCCGCCTACTCACTGACACAACAATCAGCGCGTTCAGGTACACACCGAGCTACAATCTCTCTAATGACATGACAGTTGGCTCGTCCAGGTACGTGCCGAATTGTGCTATATAAGGCCAACCTTTATTCACTCAAAGATACTCACATTTAGCCTATCACAGCTATTTACTTGCATTCTCTCTCTACCATATGCTTCCAGTCACTTAACTTGATTGTCGGAGAGCTGTTTCCCAAAAATAACTCCAGCGACCGAATTCACTATTTTCGCCTTGTAGAGAAAAGTGAAGCACGTGCAGCTACCGTTAACCGTCGCTTAGCCACCGTAGATGTCTATTTTTGATTTCCTTCCTCTTTTTCTCAAACACCCACTCCCCACTTTAAGATGTTTGTTTTCTTGGTTTCCTTGTGTTTAGGTTGTCCAGCTCAGTGGGTGTAAGGGTTGTTGCTTGCCCTTTGTCTCTCATTTTGGATTTTCCTGGTGAGAGGTGTGAGTTGAAAGGTGTGAGTTTTTCATGTGATACCATGTGTGGGTTATTGAGAGGGTCCCATGTGGTGGTGTGTTCCTTTGTGAGTATTGTGAGGGTTTTGTTGGAAAACCCAAGTTTTGGACACGAGTTTTTAGCAACTTTGAATTAAAATAAATGAGACCTCCAATTATCTTTTTTGATGAAATGAAGTGGGGTTTAAAATCTTAAATGTGGTTTAAAAATCATATAAAGTTTATTTAAAACGGATAGGTGATGAAAATAGATAAGTGATGAAAACGGATAAGTGATGAATAAGAAATTGCCTCTTAAAAATAAGCTAATTAAATTAGTTAAAATGTATCGAAAAAACCAATTCTATATTGGTTAATGAACCAAAGTGAAAAGACATATAAATAAAAAATGTTAGTATAGGACACCCAAGTGTGAGAGGTGAATGAAAACATCACCAGACCACACACGTGCCGATGGCTATTCACAGTCTATATAATAGTTCAAACACTGTCGAATTTGCCTCAAGGGGACAGACCTACAATACTACCACTGTCCATAGGAAGCTATTGTATTTTGGGATGCAACGTCTGTTCAACTCAACACCGTTGATAGACGAATTAGCCTTAAGGAAATTGTGTTATATATGAGATTCAGTAATTGCAGATTCTGCCTGGTATGCTATTTTTTATGTTTTAGTTCCATTCTAATTATTTGTTCATGGTATTATATTTCTATTACATGTTTTAAATTTTGGTTGTAATATGTTTTTAAATATTGGTTGTAATATGTTTTTAAATAAACAATTTGATTTTACAGTTCTCTATTATTTTTCGAATAACAAATTTCTTTTATATGATACATTATGTGAGTTGATTACGAGGATGTGAGTCCATTGTTTTTATCCAATTTTGTGAAGATCTCCTGTTATTTCCATCTTTCATCCTCTTTGGTAAGAGTGTGCTTTCTTTCCTTTCCGAGAAGTAAGAGATGTAAAGATTGGTAGGCTTTATGAGTTTTGAAGTGGAGGTAATAGTAAGTGAGGGAATCTTATAAGGTTGAGGTGAGGGTGTTGTGACTTGGTGTGTCTCTTTTTTGAGCTATTTTGGGAATCTAACTTTTTAAGAAAACACAATAGTTGCACTTAAAAAGTTTTAAGTTTTTACAATTATTCTACTATATGTTTTTCTTTTGTTTTTTTATCTCTACTTTAACTTACAATGAAAATGGCAAAAGGGGTGTTTTACAAGATTTGACTCATTAATTTTTCAAAGTGGACATATATTTTAGGATAGCTAAAAAAATGACAAAGTGAACAAACAAATTAAGACGAAAGGAGTTAAAATTCCAAAACAAAAGTGCTACTCGTATTACATGAATCATAACATAGTTTTCATGCTCCCAAAAAAAATAAAAAATTCATAGAAAACTAAATTAAGGCTTCAACACAAGTTGAGATAGAGATATGTTGGAAATATGAGTGAATGAAGCACAAAATGGGCTGGATTTAACAACTCAAAATATAATTATTAGCAGCCATAATAAGTCCTTTACGGGTGGAGGTTATAGAGCCTTAAACACCCTAATGATGGGATGTTTATGGCTGGAAGGTTTTTTGAATTGAATTATATTCAATTGTCATTAGTTTTCTCCTTTATATTTTGAGATTATTGTTAGGAGAAAATATAACAAAAACATAGATTTTTTGAGTTCTTTTGAGAGAGAGAGACAGACAAAGTTCAATTCGCCAAGGCTACTTTGGAGGCATTCCGACGTATGCTGTTTAACCATTTTATCTTAGGAGGACGACATCGACAAAACCGTACAAAACCAACAAACTTAAGAAAGATTCTTTTTTAAATTAACAGTTGAATTCTAAAAAATAATTTCTCCAGAAACTAATTTGAGATGAAAAAATATTTGTGTAGAATTTTATAGGAAAATTTCTCTATAGAAATTTGTATTTTACTAATTTTATAATTGAAAATCTAGTTTTATTTTCACAAGTTAGATTTTCAATATCTATATTTTTTGTTTTAAAATTATAATGTGGAATTTTAATGAAAATTAGAAACTATTGCTTTAAAATGGTTTCTAATTAGCTTTAAAACGGTATCTAATTAGAAAAATGGAAATTTTGTTTTCAAAATAATTTCTGATGATAAAACTAGAATTTTATTGATAAACCATTTATAAAAGATTATGAGAAAGTGGTTTATAAATTAATGTTGGAACAGATTGTTTTAAAAATAAAAATTATACAATTTTTTTGGATTTTTTTTTCAATAAAAATAATTTTGCTTGAGAAAAAGGAAAAGGAAAAAAAAGCTCCCTATAGTTGTAAATTGTGCGCGATGTGCCTTACTCAAGTTTGAGAGGCTACGGCTTTAGGCAATCATGAGTGCCTAGCCTTTGTTTAAAACTGGTTGGATTTCTGTTTCCAAGCTCAACCGGTTGAGCTTCGTGTTCTACCAGTTAAACAAGGAGAATTAAGGCTTCTGTTCCATTTAAACCGGTAAAAGTTGCGACTTCAAGCAATTGAACTATAATGCTCAAGCTTCTGTTCATGATGAACTAATACAACTTGCGAGTTCACTCGGTTGAACAAAACAATTGAAGTGTCTACTCATGGTGAACAGGTCAAACTTGTGAGTTGAATCGGTTGGACACGGCATATGAGTCTTCTGATCATGTTGAACCAGTTGAACAATTTTTCTCAACCGATTGAGCATTGCATCAGAGCCCTTTGTTTGTCCTCAACCGGTTGAAATATGCAATAGAGTCTTCTACTTGTGGTCAATCGATTGGAGGTTTTCCTCAACCGGTTGAACAAAAAGACAAAGCTCTCTGCTTGTCGCCAGACACAGAGTCACGTTCCAATTTTTAGGAGAGTTGCTGCTCCGACCCTTAGTGTTCTAACAATACTGATGGCTTATGTGGACAAACTAAGAAAGTTTAGTGGGGTTGATTTCAAGAGATGGCAACAAAAGATGATATTATATCTTGCAATGCTAAATCTCATTGGATGCTTGACTGAAGAAGTTTCAGTTGGTGCTGGCATGGTTGGTTGTTCGGTGCATCATACTGGTTATTGTTGTGATTGTTTTGGGCATCCTGTGCCACTTGAACAAGTCCTTCTAAAATCCTATTTATACGGTTAATTCGACATTCGGGCTCTGCTACCCCTCTACGGCATCGGCCTCTTCTAGGCAGCATAGCTTCTACAAGAACATTAAGCATTTAGACATATATCATAACAATAGATATATAACGTCCTAGTATAGCATATCATATAACATGTACCACATAACGTATATTCTAGTCAGTCCTAGACTTCTATCTAGACGTGACTCTATCATATGGTGTAAATCTATAACTCTGTGTACAGTATAAACCTAATGCTCTGATACCACTTCGTCACGCCCTACAACCCGGCCTATGCAGATCGTGGGGGCGTGATGGCCGGCGGCTTTTTGCCAAGGCCGGCCAACTTACCTATCTTCTGGTTGATCTCCTGCGCAATTTCATTTAAAATGATATAAATTTTTCACGAATATATTTTAGTAACTGCAAGTAGTAAAGTATCATGTCCGTACCGTATACAGAGCTGTGCCTAAGTTCAACTATTTACATACATACTAGGGCCATTTTTCATTATACATACATTACATGACTAATATAATTACATAATGAGTAATCTAATTTGTCTACAAAACATCACAAGGCCCTTGGGCCACAACTACATCTGCTTGATTTTTTTCTTCTATGGCTCTTTTGATTGGCTTCCTAAAAATGGTTTTCTAAAACATAAGTATAAAACTTAGTGAATAACATCAATGCATGAACATAAAATACCATGGATCATTTCATAACATACATATATCATTTAACTTGAGGCATGTAAGCATAACATAAACTTTTCTTGAAGCATAAGTTTTCATAAACTTGAAGCTCACATGCTCTTGGAATACTTACTTTTGTAATCATACATATCATATCTGAAAATGTAACAACTCAGATGAACTTGGTGACCACATAGGTCGGGTGGCTCTTTAGGCTGGAGATATCTCACTTGTAGATGGAACTTATTTCACGTTCCCCATCTACCTTAGGACACACTTAGGCTAGATTAAGGTCCAACCACGGAGGACCCCGAGTGTTATTATGCTTATTTATCTTGAACATACTTTGATTTTCATATAGAATTATGCTAGGCATTGAAATCACTTCGAAATCTTTCAAAACATTCATCCATGGGTTTTCTCATTCATAACATGATAACATAGCATACATTTTGAAGACATGACATTTATATCGTAATATATTTTTAATGCATTGAAACATAAAAAAAGATTGAATATACAATAGTACGTTTCGAAATTATTTATGAAAATACGTAATTTTTGTTCATGGCATCGTGTTACTCACCTGGGTTTTCTTGGTTGGGTGCTAGATCGCGTGTCCCTACATACAAAGCATATGATATATCAATATTGGTTTAATATTCTAAGCGTGAACTAATCAAACTAATAAAACTCCCTAATCGATGTACATATTTGTTTTAGGCCCAGCCCTCTCGAGGTCTAAAGTCGTTGTATAAGTCGGTTAAGGTATCCAACATATTTTGGACAATATTAGATTGTTCTAAGGAAAAAGTCTAAATCTGCCTGAAAATGGGCTTGGCGTTCGAACGCTGAGACCAAGGCTAAAATTGGCATTCGAACGCTAAAGCTAAATATTGTGCACCGTTCGAACGCTCAAATTTGTTCTAAAAGTGGCGTTCAAACGTCAAGGCTAAATTGCCTAGACCGTTTGAACACTGTTCTTGAGCGTTCGAACGTTACTTACGTTTGACAGTAGGAACAATAGCTCAGCTCTTCTAATTTCTCAAAATCCAATCAAAACTAACTCAATTTCTTCTATGGGTCCTAGGGTTTGAAGAATGACCCAATTGGACTACAATATCTAAAATTTAGCTCTCATACACAATTTTAGTAGGCTAGATCGAAGTTTTAACTCAAGGTAAAACCCTAACTTTGATTTGGGATTTTTTGTAAACTCACTCCAATTTGGCTTATTATCTAGCTTCAATACATCTTATCTAGCTCATTTGAGACTCAATAAAGTCTCTAATTTCATACTCATCTGACTTATACATATATATTTATATAAAAGAGGGTTTAACTTACCAAATTCCAAACCCAAAATGGCTTCCCAAGCTTTCCAATGGCCTCTCCTTGTCTTTGATTTGAGTTTTACAAGCTCTCCTCCTCTCTTTTCCTTCTTCCTCCTTCTTTCTTCTCTCTCCCTCTCTTTCTCTCTCTCTTGTGGTGTGGGTGTGTGAGTGTAAAGTGTAGAGTATGTATGTGTATAATTTGCTGAGACATAGGGGAAATGATCCCATGTGTATTCCCCCATATTAACTTCGGGGTTCCCTTTTTATTTTTCATTTTCTGCAATTACCGTTCGAACGCTACTTTTGGGCATTCGAACTCTAAGAATAATTTTTTCTGAGTGTTCGAACTCCCTTCTTATAGTTCGATAACTGCGAGAGCTTGATATTTTGACTTTTGCCTTAGCGTTCGAACGTTCATATTGGCGTTCATTTTGGCGTTCGAATGCTAAGAAGGATTTAGTATGACCATTTGAACGCTCATTCTAGCGTTCAAACTTCTAGGAAGAAAACTGGGCAGAGTACTTATGCTTAATTTTTGATTCTTAACTTCTAATACTTGTGCTAATTATTGTATACGTCACCATATACGTATAATCACGGGTTTTACAGGTTTGGGGTGTTACACATCAAGGTGAGTTATGGGAAACACGGAGTGAACCTAGTAGTTTTGAGCTTGAACATATCAATGAGGACCACAAAAATCTGACAC
>BRYF01000010.1:12137500-12140000 GCA_030159135.1 Actinidia polygama
AGGATCATCAAAACGACTTCCACTTCTATCTTACCCGTGCCGATACAACCGAGCTTGAAATGGTCAAAACTCAAAATCGAGCTCTTGCAGCGGAAAATCTTCTAACTTCTATGGGTAAGCAGGCGACAAAGACCGAGGCTGAGCTCAAGGATAAGTCCGAAGCCATGGCTCGGTTAGAGGCTTAGGTGGCTGAGCTTATGGACAAACTAGCTCGCGCCAAGAAGCTCGCCATTGATGAGTTCAAATCTTCAACCGATTTCAAGAATGCGGTTACAGATTCCGCTGCCATGTACTTCGGCGAGGGTTTTGAATTCTGCAAGAGGCAGCTTGCTCATCACCACCCCAACCTCGGCATCAACTTAGCGAGCATGGAGATGGACACTGACTTGGCCGAGGAAGAGGAAGAGGAAGAGGAAGAGGAAGCGGTCGAGGTCGGAGAGAAGGGAAAGGAGAATAAGGGCGATATCAGCCCTACTCCTTGATGTTTGTACTATTTATTGTGATTTTTTTAATTGGCGATATATAATCTTCAATTTTTTGGAATGGAAATTGTTATGCTCCACTGCTTTGCATATTTTGTGTTGGCGATTACAAACTTAAGAAATCTGGAGAGGCAAACTTTACAGTTTGGGCGAACTTAATAACCAAAATCGACAGTCAAGCTTTCGACTAAATGGCGATGTAAATTGGAATAAAAACTATTAGGCGAATATATCAAGTCAATTTACCTTTGCAAAGCAAGGTCGAAACTTGTTTCAGTAACTTTGGCGATCATAATTAATTGATATCGAAATGACTAGCCAAATGGGTGACTGGCGATCAAATGCATTTCCATTGCAATAAGCAAGTACCTTTGATTACGGCGATCTTTGCAATGGAGATCAATACGCCTTATCATATCGTAATGAATGAGCGTATTTCGGTTATGGCGATGTCCGTAATGACGATTAAGACGCCTGGGCGTATCTTGATTATGGCGACATCTGTCATGGCGATCAAGACGCCTTATCATATCGTAATGAATGGGCATATCTTGACATAGAAAAATAAAACCTGCACTCGGCGAAGTAGCATGGCGAGTAATGAAATGAATGAAATTTTATTCTCAAATTGGCAATTAACAAAGAACTCGGGAGTATATATGAAGTGCTCAAAACGGCGATACAGTTCAAGAAATCTTCTTATCATGGCGACCAGAAGATTTACTGGTAATACTTTTTCAAATGTTTGGTGTTCCAAGGGTGAGGGAGTGCTTTCCCATTCATGTCTTCCAGCCAGTAAGTTCCTGATCTGGACACTTTGATAACCTTGTAGGGGCGTTTCCATGTAGGACCAAGCTTCCCTGCATTTGGTTCCTTTGGGGCAAAGTGACTTTCCGTAAAACGAGATCACCAGGCAGAAAGGATTTGTGCTTAACCCTTTGATTGTAATATTTGGCGCCATGATATTTGTAAGTTGCTTGGCGTACTATAGTCCTCTCCGTTTTTCATCAAGGAGATCAAGGTTGAGTCTCAGCTCAGTTTGATTGTTCTCCTTGTTGAAATTTGAGGTCTTGAAACTTGGCATTCCGATCTCGACAAGTATAACTGATTTTGTCCCATAGACCATGGAGTAAGGTGTCTCGCCTGTAGGGATCCTGCTCGTCGTATGGTATGCAAGAGTATGCTTGGAAAGTCTTCCACCCATTCGCTTTTGGTCTTTTGTAATCTTGTCTTTATAGTCCTTAGGATGGTCCAGTTGGTAACTTCCACTTAACCATTTGCTTGGAGATGACCCGATGAAGAGAAATGATGGGAGATGGCGAGGTCCGAGCATAATCACCTAAAATCGTCGTTCTCAAATTGCTTGGCTTTGTCCGAGATTATGATCTTGGAAATTCTGAATTGGAAGATGATACTTCTCCATATGAAATCTTGGCGCTCCTTTCTGTGTTCTTGGCGAGGGGCTCAACCTCTATCCACTTTGTGAATTAATCAATGGCAACGATCAAGAACTTCTTTTGCAAATGAGCTTGGGGCAAGGGTCCAAGTATGTCAACTCCCCATTGGGCGAACGACCATGGGTTGGTCATTGGCACCATCTCGATATGAGGTGGGTGACTCATTGGAGCAAACCTTTGGCATTTGTCACACTTTCTTGTGTATGTCGCCATGTCATGCTCCCTCTGAGGCCAGAAGTAGCCATTTCAAATTATTTTTCTTACCAGTGATCTTGCCCCTGAATGATTTCCATAGATGCCTTCATGAATCTCTCTCATCACGTAATCCGCTTCGTCAAGTTGGAGGCAACTTAGGATATGACCTGAAAAAGATCATTTATATAAAATTCCTTGAAGAATGCAAAACCTTGCAGACCTGTATTGGATCCAACAAGCTTGGAGTTTATCAGTTGGTAATGTGCCATTCCGGAGATAGGTGATGATTTCGTCCATCCATGTTGAGTCTATTTCTATTGGACAGACAAGTTTGGCGATCTCTATACTTAGATTAGGCAGGAATTC
>BRYF01000010.1:12172500-12177500 GCA_030159135.1 Actinidia polygama
AGTTACGGATACAGAAGAAAGAAATGTGAGATTAGAGAAATAATATAGTGTGGTTAGATTTGATCATAAAATATAGGGAAGTAGATCAACGGTGAGATGAGATCCGATCGAGGTAAAATTTTAGTATGATGATCATGGGAGCCAAATCTTCATATCTAATTGTGTCAATTTCAATTTGAGGTAAGTAGGAGGTATACAATATGCTTTCTAAAACTCTGGAGTTATTTCTTAAATTATCTGATTTTGTACTCCATTGAGCATGTGTGCTATCTATTGAAATTCGTGATATTTTATTGGAATCATGATGTGTATGGCTAAAATGCTATGGTATTGAATGGTACGAATTGTGTGACCCTACAAATAACCCTAATACCGGATAAAGTCAGAAAGACTGGGTGAAATGGGCGAGGCTGGATACCAGTCGCGTACTAGGAAAGACCTAGTATGAGTTCTTTGATGAAATATTGATTCGTTGTACTACTCTGACATTTATTGTTGAGCCATTTTTGATTCGTTTAGCATATTCCGTCGTATTGTATACTTCCCTGCTTAATTTATTTTTCAGGCGCACGTGAGAGTTCGGGTAGTGCGGATGAGTCGGGAAAGAAAGACTTGAAGTCTTAGATTTTAGATCATTTAATTTTAATTTTTTTTGAATAGATTGTAAAATAAAGACTCTGATTGTATATAAAAGGAGACGTTTGCGGAATATGATTGAGATTATCATTAACGGCCCGGGCCGGGTCGTTACACCACCCCACCCCCTCGGAATCGCCACTTCCAGTTAAACAAGAGAGACAGAGAGAGAGAGAGACCAACAAACCAGAGAGAGAGCGATTAGATCCAATAAACTCCATTGCTATCAGCGGCAACGATACGAACAAGGAGGACGACAAATACAACTCTTTTTCTCTGTGTGTTCCTGTTGACGGCGACGACAACAATAACACATGATGGAGACAATGCGACGATAGAGATGGCTTCATCTCTGTCTCTCTCTCTCCTTGGATTTCTGTGCAAGACAGCCGGCGATAGCAATAACGATGGTTTAGGAATGACAATGGTGGTTGAGGTTAGGTTTTTGGTATATGGTGGATGCACGAGCAAGAATAGGATAAGGATAAGGGTAAGAGAAGAGAAAGGGGAAGAGTTAGGGTTTAGGTTTGGGTGGGGATTTGGATTTGAATTTGGGTATTGATTTGGGAGTAAATGGGTTTAGATTTTTGGTGTGGTGCATACTCCGCAAATTCCTTCTACAAAGTTAGACGGAGTGAGTAATTGGTTCTGATTGCAAACAATTCAATGGAATCGATTAATACTTTAAGGGTACAAAGTACATTTAGTCTTTTTTTTACTGATAAAATCACGTAAATATAATTATTGAACAATTTTAATTTTATTAAGAATAAAATTCAAACCACTGGTCAACAGGGGAGGTGAAATGGTTAATGTTGTGGTAGAAAACTGGGGCGAGCAATCAACAATCAATATTGCTCTTTCATCACCTCGACACTGAACCTCGGCGATAACTCGGGCGACCTATGTAGGTAGATAAGTAAACGACTGAGGCGAGGTCGCTCAAACCCCATCGACGAGGCTTAACCTACTTGACTCAAGCCTCGCTCTCGCCTCTTGTCCGAATAATGGAGACCCCATCACAGGACCCAAGTTTAAAACTTCCACTTCTCGCCGACGTACCCCAAGCTTGACCTCTACACCATTCCCAGCCACTTCAGCTGATTCTCTTGGGACGACATCCACTACATCGAGAAATCCCACCTTCGAGAGTTCTTCGACGGGAGCTCCTTCACTAGATCGCCCAATATCTACAGAGACTACAGAGACTTCATCATCTCCAAGTTCAAGGAATACCCTTCGCAAAGGCTCACTTTCACGGAGGTTCGCAAATCCCTGGTCAGCGATATCAGTGTGCTCCACAAGGTGTTCGCGTTCTTGGAGCGGTGGGGGTTGATCAATTTCTGTGCACCCGGCGGTGAGGATCCAGGGGAAGAGGGGAATTAGAGGGTTAGGGTTGAGGATGGGGCACCGAATGGGGTTCGGGTCGTGGCGGCTCCGAATTCGTTGAAGCCTGCTATTGTGCCACCTGGTGGGAGAGATAATGGCCGTGGAGTGGTGGGGAATGGATTCGATTTGCTTCCGTTGGCGTCTTATAGAGATGTTTACAGCAAGCGGAAGGGGACCATTTGTGGAAATTGCAAACAACTTGTGAATCTAGGCATTATGAATGCACAAAGGTAAATGTTTTTGCATATTTATCTCTTCAATGTTGCAAGTTTCAAGATGCTTATTGATATGGGGTAAAATCTGCCACCTCACCTTAGTAATATCTGAAATGAACATGCTGCCTCAAATGACAGGTGAACCATTAGGTTCAGAGATGGTTAGGTACCTCGCCTATGTTTATCATGGAGCAGTCTAATTAGCCATTCTCCATCAGCTAGAAGTTATCTCCAAAGCCTCTTGACCAAGGTAAAACAGTTATCCCCGAACTCTCTTGACCGAGGTAAAATAGTCATCTTCGAACCCTCTTGACTGAGATAAAATGAGATAATCTTCGAACCCTCTTGACCGAGGTAGGACGTCTCCAAATCCTCTACCGAGGTAAGCACGGTCTCCATTGGACTCGCCGCCGCCTTGAATCTCCTACAATCTAGGCAAAATCTCTAGATACGGCAAATCTCCACATACAAGGATATTCCACAAACGCTGTGTCACCAGTCTAGTCTTGCACGCTCTAAGCCACATCCCCAATTGCTCAACTCGCCTGTACTCCGTAGGTCTACTAGTTGATTTTCATCTCGCCAATGGGCGAGGTCGGTTAGTTCGCCCGGTCAGAGACCATCTCTATAAGAACTCCACTCCCGTCAGGGATCTACCTTCATAAAAACCGTCTCCATAAGGACTCTACCTCTATAAGGAAACTAACTATGTGAGACTTCTTCTCCATTATTTTGCCTACAATTACGGTATATTCTCTACATGGCAACCTACCCAGTATATCTCCTAGATCTTCGGGATATATTTTCCAAACATAGCTATCCGAATATCTCGCCTAAATATCCTCACACGGATCTCCAATCTCTAACTATAAAAAAGCCGCTCCCCTATTATGCAAAGGTACGCTCAATACACACACATCACTGTGCATTCTCTCAAAAGAATTTTATTTTGTGATCTGCCCAGTTTCTTATCGCCTTGGTCTGATTCGTACGTCGGAGGGGTTTTGAGCGGCCTCGCTCCGGCCTTTTACTTTTGTCTACCTGCACAGGTCGCCCGAGTTATCACCGAGATCCAGTGCCGAGGTGAAAAGGAGCACTATTAACTGTTAGTTACTCGCCCCAAATTTCTACCACAAACAATTAACATTTTTCCTTTTAGTCGGATTCGTAGGCTTATTTATGGGCTGAGAAGTTGCTACGTGGGAAGCAACGAATGGCACAGCAATTAGGCAGCGCACGTTCCCCTTCCCAGAAGCCTGCCGACATCATCATTTGTTTGAACAAAAATTATGCCCGTCTTCACGGAAAATTACCCCCAGGCCGCGGAGGGCTAAACAAAATCACAGCTCTCATGGCATGCAGAATGTTTTTCAAGGTACATAACAAAAATTAAATTTTGTGTGTTAAAGTGTTCTCGTATGCATATACAAAAGTGAAATTTAATTTAGTTTACAAATTACATAACTAACTAACCAATGAACACAAAAAAGCTCCATTATACCAGTTAAATATTCATTGGAACCTAATAAATTTTTTAATACTTTAACGGCTGACAACTTTTGGTGGTTTCTTAAATGTGCAATTGAAGACAAAAATTATACACCATTTAAAATGCTAGCTAGTTAACATTTTATACTAACACATATACTAGTGTGTGTACTATAGATACTCTAAAATTATTTAGAAAGAGGGAGATTAGACTCTACATAAGTTATAGAGACCTTATGCCATATTGCTTATCTAAGCTATATCCAAGTGTGGTGTAAATAATTAATAAGCTACTCCACCTATTATTAATTTATTTTAACTTGAAAATCTTTATATTATCTATTATGATACCGAAATTAGATCTAGTGCGGCCTCGAGGGCAGAGTATCAATCCAAATTTTGTTTCTATGTGTTGTTTCTTAATCTTTCACTTCTTCTCCACATGTGACCCGTGGCTTGTGTAAGGAATTGTTAGTGATCTGTCCCACGCCACTTATATAAGTATTTGTCTTAGCTTAGTATAAATAATCTAGAGGCTATCTCTTTTATTTTTCTGAATTCATAAGCTCCCAGGTCTGCCTGTCAATGCGAACCTGTGCTGAAACGTGCAATTGAGAGGGATGAGTAGATTGGATCGGAAGGGTTTAGGGTTCTTCTCGCAAGGCAAGCGAATTGCAAGTTCAAGTTTGCCAACCCGCATTTTGCAAAACCCAACCTAAAATTGAAACCACTGGTCAACTTTTATATTTAATCGAGTCACTTGAAAAGAAAATCCAAAACAAATTTATGGCATTGGATGGACCATATACATGTTGGTCCACGTACACATCATGCAAGTGTCACTATGTTGCCCTTGGTAGTGGCAGTTTAGTGATCCTGCTAACCACGGTTCATTGCCCGTGCATAAAAACACATTTGAAGCGAAAATAAATTATAATTTCAATGCAGTATTTATATTTTGTAATACGTTTTTACAGATTTTTATATATATTTTTAGAGATATCAAAAGATTATCTTCCATTAAATCCAATACCCCATTATGCTCTGGTTAATATTTTCCATCTATTTTAGAAACTAAAATTCGTGAGAGAAAAAGGTGGATCAAACTATTACTCATTCCCCTCTTTTGTTGTTCATTTTCTTAATTTAGAATGTTCTAAAAATGACATTTCTTTCGAAAAGTCAAAATATAAAATTTGTTTTAAAACTCAATCGTAAAATAAAATAAAATATTTAAAAGTAAAAAAATAAAATAATAATAATGTTGAAGTA
>BRYF01000010.1:12192500-12195000 GCA_030159135.1 Actinidia polygama
GCCCATTTTAGTGATTTGTACATATTTAACACTTACAAACATTTAATATGAAAGGAATGTGATTCTATTATGAAATCAATACTTTGATCAAGTCATTATATATGAATAAGACTTGTGTAAATAGTTAAATGGATCAAAGCAAGTGTATATCAAAATATAACCATGTAGATTGTTGGTTTCTCACATTTGTAAAAATAAATGAGATATGCAAATTTAGTTCTACTTGTTTTTAACCACTTTTATTACTTCTAATAGTATAAATACTATAATGTAGACTTAGGAAAGTAATCAAAGCAACTCACAAACTTGTATAAAAAAGGCTTGACATATAAGAACTAAACAAATAATGTGTGAGTGCATGGCAGGTTCAAACCTATCAAATGGTTTTTAAATTCAATATGCAAGATACAAGCAAGTATAAAATACATAATTAAACTTTCAAAATAAGGTTTCAAGTCACAATACAATTACATGAAAAATATAGCATATTGATTTGAATATATGAAATCTCATTATCAAGAGAATGAAACACACAAGTGTAAAAAAAATAGATTTCATGAAGTGCAATCAAGTTCTTTACTAAATATAACATTTACCATGAGAGAGAACTTGTGCAATGCTAGAGGCAAGTCTAAAAGAAAGATGCAAATGATATAGCATATAGATATGCTCAAGCAATGTGTTTTAAATTTAGCGAATAAAATGTAGACAAGTATAACAAACATAGCTAAATTTGAGAACCATGAATTCAAATCGCTAAACAATATTATGTACGATTACCATATTGACTTGAATATGATGAAAATATATTTCATGATAATGATCTATGTCATGCCCCACAACCCGGCCTATGCGGATCGTAGGCACGTGATGGCCGACGGCTGGCCGCCATGGCCGACGGACCTATCTTCCTGTGCATATTTATTTAAAATAATATAAATTTTTCTTTTGCGGAAACGTAATCATACTGAAATAATAAAGTGTCACGTCCATATCGTACACAGAGCTGTGCTTAAGTTCAACTATTTACATACATTTTATGGCCTAATTAAATTATACATATTATGGCCGTACATTTGTACATAACATAAGGCCTATAGGCCACAAAACTAAATCCACATGACGCCTTCTTCTATGGCTCTTCTGATTGGCTACCTGAAATTTATTTTTGAAAACGTAAGCTAAAGCTTAGTGAATAACATCAATGCATGAACATAAAATACCATGGATGATTTCATATCATACGTACATCATATACATAAAACATGTGAGCATGAACATAACTTTTTCTTGAAATATAACTTTCATAAACGTGATGCTCACATAGACATTTCATACATACTTCTATAGTCATTCATTACATATCTGAAAGATGCACATAGGCGTATCATAGTTGAAAACTTCTAATAACTCGCCTGAACTAAGTGACCATATAGGTCGGGTGGCTCTTTAGGCCTGAGATATCTCGACTTGTAGATGATTTTATTTCACGTCCCACATCTACCTTAGAACTATCTGGCTTTAGATCCCGTCAGAGAGGACTCCGAGTGTCACCATACATGCATATTCTGAACATACTTTGCTTTTCAATCAATCAACCATATATCCATTGATTTCAATACATAATATAACAACATTTACATGCTTTAGAAGATATGACATTTATATCTTAACATACTCATTTTATGCATTGAAACATGAAAAATATTTGTATATACATAATATACATTGAAAATTATTTTGAAAATACATAGATTTTGTCCATGTCATTGTGTTACTCACCTGATTTTCCTTGTCTAAGCTCTACGCTTGGCCTTCCTACATATAAGGATACAACATATCAATTCACTTTAAGAAAAAAGGCTGAAACTAATTCAATTTAGGCTTGGCGTTCGAACGTTGGAATTGGCGCTCAAAAGTGTTCTATAAGTGGCATTCGAACGCCTAGGAAAAATCTTCAGACCATTCAAATGTTGTTCTCGGGCGTTCGAACGCTCACTGTGTGAAATCGTAGGAACAGTAGCTGAACTGACAATTTTTACCAAAAACTCAATCAAACTAACTTAAGTCTTTGTAAGACTTTGAGACTGTAATATACAACTTAAGGACACTATCATATCTTAAAATAGACCTTTAATTTGAAACCTAACTTAGTAGATCTAAGTTTTAAATCAAACCCAAAACCCTAATTATATATATATATATATATATATACATGGATTATATGTTTATACCTCTCAAAATGGCTTCTTTCATCTTTAGATGAGCTCCTCCAAGCTTCAACTTATCTCTTCTACTTCTTCTTCCTTCCTCTCTCCTTTCTTTCCTTTACTCTATTTTCTTCTTCTCTCTCTCGTATGTATGTGTGTGGTGTGAAGTGTGTATATGTATGGGGTATATGTAGCTGTGAAGGCTGGGTTGGGAAATGATCCCATGTGGTTCGCCCAATTTTGCTTTCATGTTCCCTTTTTATGTTCTGTTTTTACTGTTAGCGTTCGAA
>BRYF01000010.1:12200000-12205000 GCA_030159135.1 Actinidia polygama
ACGCCACGTTCCAACGCCAAGGCCTGTTGTGAAAAAATAGCCTCTGGACGTTCGAACGCCACGTTCCAATGCCAAGGGTTAAAGTGCGACGTTAAAACGCCACGTTCCAATGCCAAGGGTTAAAGTGCGACGTTAAAACGCCACGTTCCAACGCCAAGGGTTAAAGTGCGACGTTCGAACGCCATGCTCTTTCAGCTCAAACACTATTTCGTAGAACGAGCATAACTTTCTCTAAAAAATTCAGATTTATGCACCATTTGAAGCGTTGGAAAGTAGACTCGTAGACCTTTCTAACACCATAAAGCTTATGTTAATTAGTTCTCTCATATTAATATTTTCGTACCTTATATGTATGAATACCAAACGTAGCACTTAACCAAGGGAACCCAGGTGAGTAACACAATGACATGAACAAAATCTATGTATTTTTAAAATGATTTTCAATGTACATTATGTATATACAAGTGTTTTCCATATTTCAATGCATAAAATGAGTATGTTAAGATATAAATGCCATATCTTCTAAACAATGCAAATGTTGTTATATTATGTATTGAAATCCATGGATATATAATTGATTGAAAAGCAAAGTATATTCAGAATAATCATGTATGGTGACACTCAGAGTCCTCTCTGACGGGACCTACAGTCAGATAGTCCTAAGGTAGATGTGGGACGTGAAATAAAATCATTTGCAAATCGAGATATCTCAGGCCTAAAGAGCCACCCGACCTATATGGTCACTCAGTTCAGCTGAATTGTTACAATTTTCATCTATGATATGCCTGTGTACATCTTTCAGATATGTCATGTATGACTATAGAAGTATGTATGAAATGTCTATGTGAGCATCATGCTTATGAAAGTTATATTTTAAGAAAAAGTTATGTTCATGCTCACATATTTTATGTATATGATGTATGTATGATATGAAATCATCCATGGTATTTTATGTTCATACATTGATGTTAATCACTAAGCTTTAGCTTACGTTTTCAAAAACAAACAATTTTAGGTAGCCACTCCGAATAGCCATAAAAGAAGACGTCATATGGATTTAGTTTTGTGTCCTATGGACCTTACGTTATGTAGTAATGTACGGCCATGACATGTATAATTAATTTGGCCATAAGATGTATATAAATAGTTGAACTTAGGCACAACTTTGTACACAGTATAGACGTGACACTTTATTATTTTCAATATGATTACGTTGCCGCAAAAGAAAAAAAATTATGTCATTTTAAATGATATTGCATAGGAGATCAACCAGAAGACAGGTAAGTTGGCCTTGGCGGCCAACCGCTAGCCATCACGCGCCCATGATCTGCATAGGCCGAGTTGCGGGCCGTGACAGAAAAAATTATTAGTTAAGGGATCAAAGTGGGAATCACTCAATATATTCAGTGACAAAATTGCAATTTACCCTAAACTTAATATAATTCATAGGTAGATCCAATGTTCTAGTCACAAATCCATAATCCTAGAGATATATATCCCAAACCTATAAAAAGGTACTCATAATTGATGTAAGGTTTTGCAGATAATTTCTTTTTATTTATGACGTATTGGTGATGTCATCATGCCACGTGTAGGTATATATATGTATATGTATATATATGTCGTTATAGGCCTAAGTGTATTTTGCAATTGGGCTTGTGTGAGAAAGGAGGGAGACATTTAATTTGGGCCAAGTTGCCAAACAAGGCCTTAGGGCCCAATAGTACATTTATTATATCTCTTTTGACTTAACTAGCATTTATTTCCATCCATTAATGTTCTTCTTCCTTCTCTCTCTCTCTCTCTCTCTCTCTCTCTCTTTATAGGGTTGTGAACATTGAAGGTTAGATTGAGTGTGTTGGAGTGAGGCTTGAGTGATAGTCCTTTGGAAAGATTATCTACTCAACGAGGATGTTGATTTGATCCAAGAAAGTTTGGAATCAGAGTTTTAGAGTTCATCCATCTTTTTCATCTTACTTGGAACTTGCTTGGATCTATTTGAGGTAAAGGGGATTTTTCTTGTGAGGTTTAATCTTGGGATTGTTGTTGATGGTTTAAGTATAGCCTATTGAGGCAATATTTTGGGTGTTGAGCCCTAAATGAGAAATTTGAGTTATAGGAAAGGTTTGAAGTTTTAAGATCTAGAATCGTTTTATTTTCTGCGATGTCTACCGGTAGTCATATTTTTCCTACATGTCTTTGTTTTCTGGAAATGGCTAGAGAGCCCGATCTACAGGTAGTCATTTTTTCACTACCAGCAGTGATTATTCATATTTTGCCATTGGATGGCCGTAATTGGTAGTACTCGTTTCACTATCGGTAGTGATTATTTGGATAGTGCCACTAGTTCGTTGTCTATCGGTAGTATTCTTTTTCACTACCAGTAGTGATTTATTGTATTTAGCCACTGGATGTTTGACTACCGGTAGTACACTTTTTCACTACTGGTAGTCATTTAGGTAGCTTTGTTTCTTGGACACTTTCTACCGGTGCCCAGACCACTACCAGTAGTGACCTGCTTATACAGTTTTTATAAGATGTTTTAAAAACAAACACCTTTGGTTTATATTAATGGTTATGAATATGGTTTATGACAATTGTATTATAATGTTTTTAATAATGATTATTACTAACGATTTTAATACTTGTATAGTATGTTGTTCACATTAAATATTTTAGCAAATGTAACATGGATTTATGTTAGAACTTGGATATGTGTTGGGACTTGGGGTTTGAAAATAGTTTTGGGAATGATACGCTAGGATATACCGAGTTTGGTACATTAGTGTACCCGGATAAGGTGGCTTAGATTAAGTTAAAGTGAAAGTCCTAGATAGCAACCGCACATACGGAGGGAATGTCAAAATGGTGACAAAATATTTCATCATAAATCATTCTTTATAGGTGACGAAATAAAAATTTTGTCACCAGGAGACTTTTTGTGACGACCTTTTGTTGAGAAAACAATTTTGCCACCTGTTTTATCACCCTATACCATTTGTTAGGAAAAACATGCAATTTGAGACGAATTTAATTCGTCACCAAAGACCGAATTTCTTGTAGTGGCCCACGGTGAAAGTCCGAAAAATTGACACTAAAATTTTGGGAAAACAAAGCCTTCGGTGAAAGCCCGAGAAGTTGACCGGATAGTGTCTCACATGTTTGGTGCATAACGAGGCCGGTTAGGTATTAGCCTAGGTGTGTCATTCAAAGGAATTGGATTATTGATTTTTTTGAAAAGCCGGAAGGTCTGTGAATTCATTGATTTGGGAAATCATGAAATAAATACTTTTGAGAAAAGCCAGAATACATGGAAACTAAATGATTTGTGAAATCATGGATTGGAAATCAGAAGTATATTTTGATGTGAATGAAAATATTATTTTATTGCATTATGTTTTCATTGTATAGTTACGTATCATGGTTTTGGCTTGAGACATGAAATTCATTGTTAAATCTTTTCAAGGTAACTTACCTTTACTATAAAATGACTTTCAGGTACCGAGGTCTATCTTGAGTCTTGAGGCATGGGGATGCCGTATTTTGTTTTATTTTGAGAGATGCATAGATATGTATTTTTGAAAGAATTATAATATAATTTTTTGGCCCGGTATGGGTATTGTTCATGGGATATTATTTTAGTTTTGTACTTGATAGTTCATGGAGAGTAGGGTCCCACGGGAGGGATAGATTAGTTGTGCTATGATGTAATGACACTATGTTGTCAATTATTATTATATTCTGCTGAATTATGTTTGTTTATAGTGCATGTCTACGTGGCCAAATCTGGTGTTATTTGGGGCGTGACAATTGAAATCATATGACATGTCATCCATTTGAAATCCTTCCACGAAATAACTTCCAAAGAGAGAAAATGAATTCCAGCATTAGGTAATTCCATATTGTCATATTACCTGCAAGACAAATGATAATAATTAATGTTTGTGATATAATTTTAAATATACATAAAAAAAAAGAATTTTCAAAATATAGTGGTATAACGTATACATTTATTTGAAATGAAAATATATGGTTCGGTGTAGTTTTAGAATGAATAATGCAATATTCAAACATAAGAAGTTGCAAACAACAAATTAATGAATAGAATGTACGTCGACCTTGAGGTTTGATTTCCCGACTCGCAAAAGATGATCTTTGATACTGTGGAGAAGCCTGATCAGGAGGACCATTAGCCCCGTCTGGAACCTAATTGTTATACAATGAGCAGTTCACATAGTTATAATAATGCAATACCTAGAATAATACAATTATGACAAACTTTCCAAAAGTTAAACATAATTATAACCTGTAAATCGATAGAACCATGCATTTGCCTCAGCAAGAAGGTCAATTTCTCTTTCAAACAGCTTACTTCAGCCAATTGATTGTTCAACTGATCCCCTTGAGTTTACAACTTATGTTCTTAAATTTGTTGTTTTTCTTGTAGCTCACGAATAGTTTCTTTGTCTGTTGCTTTTTCTTCCTCCGAAGCCATTCTTAACCTCTCACAATTGACAGAAGTTGAACCTCTACATTTAGGAGTGCATAGATCCTAAACCACTGTTGAAATATACAACAGCAGCCATTTGAAATATACAACAGCAGCCATTGCAGCCATTGTTGAAGCAGCCATTGTTGAAGCACAGCAGCAGCCATTGTTGAATCATTGTCAGCTGCCTCCATTGTCAGTATGAGGCAGCTTCCATTGTCAACAAATAGGTGCTCTTGTATGTATATATATAGTTTAGCAATCCATTGTATAAACACACAAGATTTATATAATACAAATTTACAGAGCTTTCTCTCTCTACATTATTTTTTAACATGGTATCAAAGCCACTTTCAGTGGCCTAAACTTCCGCTAAATCCCGGCATCATTCCGGCCAGTGAAGAACAACCACTTAAGGTTCGGATTTGTTTTTTAAATTTCTATCCGAATCCATTTTTGATAACACGAACGTGTTCGTATTGACGAGAAGATTCCAAAACATCAAAAACAG
>BRYF01000010.1:12232500-12235000 GCA_030159135.1 Actinidia polygama
AATTATCACACAAGTGACATCAATTCATGTCATTTTCACTCATACAAACAAATTTTTGATTTATGTAAGTTTTGTTTGAGATTATTTATGGAACACCCTGAATTTTTTCTATTCCAATTTAATTCTAACAAATCTAAGTGATATAAATTTTACTAGGAATCCAAAAATGTGCTCACATTGATTGCGACATACCAAGTTCACGTCTAATATAGAAAAATCTTTTCTCTTCAAGGGGTTTTGTAAAAATATTCGCCAATTGCTTGTCGGTATGTATATATATATATAAGTTCAATAGCCCATTTTTAGACGTGATCTCTTAAAAAATGATATTTAATCTCAAGTTCGATTGAAGTATAACTTCCGTTGCTTCTGAACTAGAGTTCCAAAGAGCATACTCTGTTTTGACTCATGCCTTTTCTGATTTTAACAGATCACTGCTTTTCTTAATAGTTCATTGGTTGTCACTTTTATTTATTATGTATGCATTTATACATCGAATATTATCTTGTAAAGTGTTGTAGTATTTGCTCTATCCATATGCATAACCATTTCTGAACTCTCTAATGATTTTCAATACAATTTGTATCTTGAATTTTTGTTAATCAATTGTTAATCATCAAAACTCCTAGATTTATTTCAACAGTACGCATAAAAGGCAGTTGCATCAGTGAATCAGGTCCAGGTAGGCTCGAACTGGGCTAAGTGATTCCATAAGTTTGACATTTGGCTGTAGAAATTAGCAAGAGTCTAACCCGGTTCAAAATGGAGGTGTGAAGCTCAAGGCTCAACTAATACTCATTGGCACCATCAATAGAAGTATACCGCTCGGCCAAATAATCCCAAACCTCCTTGGCAGTCTCAAATGGAGTAACGAGCGAATGGATGGATGGGACAGAGATATTGGAAAACCTTGTGATAATCTTGGAGTTGTAACTATTCCAGTCTTCAAGGCATGATCGATATTTGGCATGAGAATCATCATCATCATCTTCAGCCAAATCAAAAAGATGGGGTGGTTGTGCATCGCCAGTGATGTATTTCTAGAATTTTTGGTCTCGGAGAAACCGTTGCATGGCTGAGGACCAAAGGTGATAGTTGGATTCGTCGAGGGTGATGGAGATCGGCTGAGAGACTTCTGGTTGGCCATTTTTTTTAAGAACTAAATTGTAATTGGTAACACTGAGGGGACTAAAATTGTAATTTACCAGATAGAGAGATCACCGACAAAGCTGACGTGGCGTGACGGTTATCGGGCGCGTGAGCGCGTATGGCTATCAAGGGTGTGGGCGCCCGCGGCTAACGTACGTGTGAGTGCGCACAGTTGTTGGGTGCGTGGGTGCATGCGGCTGTCAAGCACGTGGGTGCGCGCGTGTGGCTAATGGCGCGTGGGCGCGTGGCGCGTGTTGCTGAAGGTGCGTGGGGCGTATGAGTTCAGACGTCTTCTTCCTTTGGAGGCGTGTGGAGCATGTGGATCTAACGCGTCGAGGGTTTGGCAGCGCGTGAGGGCTCGTGAGAGGTTGGTTGACGATTTTTTGTTGTTGATGTTTTGGATTCGTCTCTTCAATATGAACATGGTGATGTTATCAAAAGGCAATTCGGAGAAGATTTTGACAAGACCTGAGGCTCGACAGTGGCTGGTTTGGTTGTTTTGGACTGGATTCGAGCTTTTGATGGGTTGCAGCGTGTTGAGGCTGTCTTTAGGTATGGTGGTCAGCGAGTTATTCTTCATTGATGGGTGCCGGAGCGTTGTCGGAGGTTAGTGGAAGAGTAATGCCACATAGTGTGGCTATGATATTATATTAGAAGAAATTGTAGACAAAGAGAGAGAATTTCTGTATATTGTATTGAGTGATAAATGATACACACAAGTCCTCTTTATATAGATGATGATAAAAAATGAATAGTTTAGATAAGGTAACAACAATAATATAAACAAGGTAAGGTATTAATCATAATATATTTTGATATATAATATATTCTGAATATCTTCATTGATATTCAGAATATCTTATATATCAGAATATATTCTGTATATATACAAAATATATTGTCAATATATTCTAACAATGTTAAAAGTAAATTATTCAAAAATTATAGTTGAAAAGTATTAAATTGAAACTTTTAAAAATTATTTTTATTTTTTAACATTTAAAGTTAGTTTTGGCTCATAAGAAAAAACATAAATTGTATCAAATTAATACTCTGGCCAACTTATAAGATACACACACAAAAAAAACCCCAAAAATTATTGGTTATAAGAAACGCCAAACATTATGAAAGTTGTTGGAAAAAAGTTAAAGTTTGAGCTACTTTTAACCCAATTTTTTGGGTGGGTCCCAGTTATCGAAAATATTGAATCTTGTGTGAAATGGATTCTCCTTCGCGAGTAGATAACCGTAGTATATTTATATACTCAAAACGGATAAAAGGTGAATGAGAAAATATTCACCCAAGATCCACCATTGATATGAAAAAATGTGGTAGTCCCACATCGGAAAAA
>BRYF01000010.1:12272500-12277500 GCA_030159135.1 Actinidia polygama
TACAAAGGAACTTAACGCTGAGAAGCTTGGCCCGACATGGGAATGTCCGTACAGAGTCGTCAAGGTATCCAGGCTAGGAACTTGTTGTCTAGATGACATGGGTGTGAAAGCACTACCTCGCCACTAGAATGCCGAGCACTTAAAGAAATACTACCAATAGTTTCTGTGGTCGCCATTCTATTTAGTTCTCCTAAATAATGTCATTTGTCATCACCAAAGTTCTAGTTTATTAGAATGAAGTGGTGATTGTCAATTTTGATATAAGTGACGTTATTTTAATGGAGTCACCAATTTATCCAGCTCAGTTATCACCAACTGTTAATATCATCATAATGCATTATTAAAGTCAACAAAATAAGTTGTCGCCAATTTCATCAATATTTTAACAAATAAATTCATGATATTGTTAGTCGCCAACATCAAAATTGTTGTAGCCAATTTTATCTATTAACATCGCCTACATAGCTTTCTTTTTGTCACCAAAGTTATTCGCCAATTCCAAAAGATACAAAATATAATGGGGATAATATGTTGCATCCTCCAATTATTTGACAAAGGCATCTTGGTCGCAAAAATCCGCAATATCATCTAGCCAGATTATTCTGATCGCCGTGATTAAGTTTAATGTCTGCCTTGTTAAGGTGATTTAAGCTTATTATGTATGCTTGACAATTTTTGTTCGCCAAGTTCATCTCGATAGTTTCATTACATTCATTGGTGATGATGTTGCCAATAGAAACAAATACATAATTGTTGAAGAAAAACAGATATGAAGAAAAACTACTATCTTATTAAGATTGCCTTTACATAGATGTCGCCATTACAACAACAAAAGGGAAAAATATACATTGAGATGCCTATTGGGAAGGGGGTTAGTGTCTTTCTCATCCTTCTCGTCCTCCTCAACTAGGTCAGAATCGATTTGGAGGTCTTGGATGTCGAGGTTGGGATGGAGGAGTCCAATTTTCTTTTTGCACAAGTCAAAGCCCTCGCCGAAGTACGAAGAAGCTGCTTTTTCCACAACCTCCTTGTAGTCTTATGAAGATTTAAACTCTTCAATCGATGACGTCTTGGCAAGGGCCTCCTTCTCTCTCAACTCAACCATCTCCTTCTCGTGCCTCTCTAGGTTGACGTCACGCTCCTCCTTCAACCTCCTCAGTTCTTCGGTGGTTTGCTGCTTCTCGACCTCGAGTTCGGTTACCCTGCTTTCCAACTCTTTTGTCACTTTTTGGGCCTAAGACATCTCATCTCGGATGGAAGCAGCATTGGACTATCGGGTCATCACCTCGTCTCACATTTCCCTGCTGCGATCAGCAAGAGAAGAGCCTAGCACCACTGCTTGCAAAAATTAGAACATGTTAGAACACTAAAAATACATTAGTATGGACACAAGTTGGATAGAGGTACTCACCTAACTGAGGGAGTGCAGGAACCTCGTGATCGTCATGTCAAGGTCCAGCTTATCTACTTCCTTCTTATCGGCGGGCAAAATGAACCCCTGGAGAAGCTTCTCCGCCACGGCTAGATTCTCTATGGCGAAGGCTTCAAACCCCAGGACAACCCCAAAGTTAGCCGAGGTCCCATCCCTGAGAGTTGTGGAGACTGGCACATCCTTGGTCGTCATGTGACTCGACGTCGTCTTGGACTTAGTAGGGGCCTTTGTAGCAGGCCCCTTCTTCTTGTCATCAGGCGGCGGCATGGGCCCCTTCTTTTTGGTGTCCACCACTTGTTTGCCTTTCTTTGAATATGAGATGTTTGGCATCTCGAGTGCGTTTCTCACCAATGATGATGCCCTCTGCTCCCACCGAGGTCGTACCCTTTGGCTCTTCCCTCCCCTTTGCCATATGGGCAAGCTTTTTCATGTCTATCTTCTTCAACATTGTTGCATAAAGAAATCAAAGTTAGTTAATAAAGGAGATCAAATAATTAAAGGGAAAGAAGGCATTACCATCCGATTCGATCTTAGCTTGAGAGTTAACTATGGATTCGATTAGGCCTCCGAGCTCGAGCTATTTGGTTCCCAATAAAGGAAAAAGGGTCGAATTTTTTTCACAATAATTGATAGCAATATCTGATCAGGAAGGGGAGGTAAGATTTCCCTCTGCCTCTTCCTAATGGTTCCTATGTACTCCATCGAGTCATCTCGAGAATGGTCACCTCGGGGGAGAAGGGGGATCACCTCGAGAAAGGCGGGACTCACCCTCATCGGTCACAACGTGAGCCGTGTCACCCGCAGGTTTCTCCTCAGCATTGTCCCCACCACTAGACACCATCCTCCCGGAGTCAAGGGCAAAACTCTGGAGGAAAGACTTTGAGCGAAGGATGTCCTTAATTGGGTAGAACTATCCTTGCTATAGTGTGCCAGAGATTTGGTCAAATCTCTTTTGCTCGGTCTCGGTCAAAACGGGCAACACGTTGCAACGCTGTCCTGAAAATTTTAACACAATGTTAGATAAGGAAGAGAGATTAAACTTGGTAATTGAAGAGCAATTCATTAAACAAAGACTTACCTAGGGGGCTCCATGACCTCGGAACCCTCAGAACTCCAAGCTCTCTAGAGAGTCCATCGGAATCTCTTCTTTCATCCCTTGACGTTGCTGGGATACCCCCTGAGCAGGGTTTGCTTTGATCTTGCCTTGAAGTAAAGCCATCTAGAATCTTGCCTTGAATTATTGAAGAGGTTGAATAGGTGCCTAAACTCACTTAGAGAAAGGGCGAAGTTCTTAAATTGCCATAGTACTAATGTGCCAACTATTTATCAACACGCATTGGAACCTAGCTAGGCGTGACAGATGTTTTAATACACCAGTATCCTTCTAATTGTGGGGTGGATAGGAAGATGCAGACCTGCCTGGAAGGCGGCCTCAAAGAAGGCCACCTTGCCCTGACGAGTAGACATTATGGTCTCACCTGCCTCAAGAAGCCTTGTTTGGATCCCAGATGGGATAGAACATGATTCCCGCAGGCGATCTAGCTCGCCCTTGGCATCACGTTTGTCTCCCTCTCAAACGGAGGTCTGGTGTCTATTAAAGGACTTCCCTCTCTATCAGAAGAATTCCTTCTAGGAGAGGAGGGGTATTGGGTGACCTTGGTCTTCATGTAAGACTGTTCTCCTAAATGGTCCAATATCCAAGATGGAAGGGTGTATTCTAAGTCTCCTACGTTAACTTTTTCGGACATAAACTAAAGGCTCAAAACTATAAGCAAGTGATTAATACTTACTGAATGACGTAAGCAAGTGCGAATTGAAGAGGGGGAGGTGAGTTGAAATTACATCAGAGAAAGCACATCAATTTTGGGACGAATGAAACAGAAGAGTACGCGATATGGGAGAGTCCCCTATTTATAGGGAGAGCGAAGGGCCAAAATCTATTTGCTTCAACGGACAAGACTGCACGACGCTTCGCTTACCGAGGACAGAGCCATCATTCGCAGGTGAAGGGTTACTCCATCATCAATGCCCCTACACGTGTCAACCTATAAGGGCATGCCATCATTACATGCTTACGTCATACATCAACACCCCATGAATTGTTACTCAACGATGCCAAGTGTTTCATCTCAACATCTCGAGTAGGGGGAACTGATAAGGGGTAAAATTTTTGCCTACTGAAGACTCAGTGAGCATGTCGCCGTGATGACTACGGAAGATCATGTCGCCTGTCCTTCCTGGTCGCCATTTAGTTTGTTCGGACTCCTTGAACAACGTCCTCGTCTTCTCTAAGATCTCACATTGCCAATCCCGAGTTGTTAACCACGTCGTCACCTTAAGGATGGGATGGACTTGAGACTCCATCTCCACTAAGTTTCTTACAGTTGCGGTGCTATCTCCATTTGGCATTCTCCTCCTGTTGCACCGCAATCCTCGGCCACGGCTTCCTTATTTAGTTATCCGATGATTATGCCGTGATCTTCTCACGGCTGTAAATTCTCCATCTATAAAAGGCCGCTCATCATCCAAAAAGGTAACTGCATTCTCACTCTTTGAGCTATATCTATACAGTCTCTCTTAAGCTTTGTCTAGCCAACTCATCTCAGTCTCATATCCATGCCGGAGGGGTTTGTAGCAGCCTCACCCCGGCCGGTAACGTTTGTTTCCTTGCACAGGTCGTCGAGCTCAGCACCAAGCTTCTCGAACTATTCTGACTGTTAGTTTCTCATCCCAAATTTCTACCACACCAGTTACCATACTATTTCCAGTTGACCGGTTTACTGAGATGGGCCCCTTGTTCAAGGACGTTTTTCAGTGATAGTGGCTTTACATGTCTGCAGGTGTTGGATCATATCCATGCCTTTTATCAGGTGTGGAGATTTTTCCTTCCTAAACTCTTTGGGTCCATTCATTTGGACTTGTAAATGAGAGGTTAAGATCCAGGTTACTTTTTTTTATTTTTAGTTTCCTTTAATTTGCAGAGAAGGTTCATGTTTGCTTGCATATCGATATATCCGGAACAAGTGAGATGTCTTATTATAGAAGTGCTTGTTTGTAGCAACTTGTCCCACTTCTTGCAACACTTTTTATTGCAAGTAAGATTAAAGTAATAGTTTAAAAGGAGTGTCCATACTTGTTGGGGGTGTCATTTCTTTAAAATGCTATTCTCTGAAGTTGTGACTGTTGTAATTGTGACCACGAAGCATGGTAATGACTGCTGGGAGAATTACGTCTTATATTTATTGTGACCACGAAGCATGGTAATGCATCCAAATGGAATATATTTATTGGTTTGATGTAAAAAACAAGGTGTGTGTGTTCGGGAATAATGCATAATCATCTAATTTTAATCTGAAAATTCACTGAAAATAAGGTATAGCAGAAGGTTGTTTTTATTTCTATTATCAATTAATGTATCTTTTAGGCTACGTTTGGTTTCATAGATTTCAAATACATGGATTTTAAATCCTCCATTTAGATGCATTTGTTTTTTTGAAAAGATTTTATTTATATGGATTTCAATTAAAACATATTTTGGTGAGAGAGACGAGGGAGAGGGAGAGAGGTA
>BRYF01000010.1:12292500-12297500 GCA_030159135.1 Actinidia polygama
CGCCCGAGTTAAAGTAGGCACTGCCACCAAGTTGTTGAGATATAACAAGCTCGGTGGGTTCTTGCACCAGAACTCAGTCGAGACATTACTGGACATTAGCTTTATCTGAGTTAGGGTAAGCACCACTACCAAATTGTCTTTCCATAGTGAGCTCGGTAAGATCACTGCACCGCAGGCATTCGCTAAATTGCTATATAAGGCCAGGCCTTATTCTATCAAAGGTATGCAATTTTAGCTATTCCAAACTTATACTCTCACTCTCTCTCTACATACTCTTTGTAACTACTAGTTATCTCACTTGATCGGAGAGGCATTTCCCAAAAATAACTCTGGCACTCGAACTCACTATTCATGTGTTGCAAAGCCTTAAAGGCTTTTCTTGATCAACCCATTTAGGAGGGACACCTGAAGGAGTATGTTGATTAGGAAAATACTCAAGTAGAGAAAGACGAAGCCAGGCCTAACTCTAGGGTTGACATAAGTGACAACGAAACTAATGACGCCATGAAGGAAGACTTGCCTTTAGGACTATTCACTACCAGTTGAGTTCAATTCGACTCCATGTTTTGAAAATAGAAACAAAACAACAAAAATGGGCTCAACTAGTCAATCATGATGAGCATTTGAACAAGGATTTAGCCGAGTTTACTGCGAACTCCGAGCTCTATCCTATGAGGCAACCATAAAGAAGAAACCACCTCAGATTGATCTTAGGACAGGTGACCTATTTGAAGCTGTTGGAAATACCAAGAACCCAGCGGATGGGAAGCTTGGTCCCAATTGGGAGGGTCCATAAAAAACAACTAAGCTCGTCGGCAAGGGAGCTCATCATCTTGAGGCCCTGAGGGCATGCAAGTCTCGAGACCTTGGAACTCCAATAGCTTGAGGAAATACTATCAATAAAATGTAATTTCTCTATACCTAGCTTTTATTTATAAAAGCCATGTATGTGGTTTCTTGATATTATTAAACTCTCTATTTGCCATGTTTAAACAAATATAAGTATTTTTTAGCTACACAAGCAACCTTAACCTGATCATTTCATGAGTTTTTTGACTTACAGTTTTCCGAACACTTTGAAAATATACATAGCTCGGCTTAAGGATCATTTAAAAACACCATGAGTTCGGAATTTTTTTTAAAAAAAATATCAAAATAACCAATATGCATTTCTTGTTTGCCTAAGCACGAGCTAAGGTGATCCTAATGAAAAGTGTGAGACTAATCATCAGTTGCTCAAGCATGAGTTTGAAATCCTAAAATAGTAGTATTAATTGCTGACTTGCTTAAGTATGAGTTTGAGATGTTTTAAGACAGCACAAGACTAGTCGACCAAGCTATTCGAGCGCGAGCTTGAAACTACCTGTGATCGCCGACCTACTCAATGCATGAGCTTGCACTGTTTTAAAATGAAGCGTGAGGCTATTCCACCGAACTTGATCAACACAAACTTGATATGTCTTAAAATGTACAGTTCTGGAGAAAAGCATCATATACCCTATCGCATGCATAAACATCAAAAATTTGCTAAGATATGCACAGAACTCCACGACGAGCTGCCTGAGTACTGAGCTCGGGAGCATTCAGAGTAAAAGACAAGCAAAACATCATATTTTTGCTAAGGAATGTGTTTGTTCAACCGAGTTAAGACAATTCAAGAGAATAGCTACATCAAGGATATGAGCATACAAACAGTTAAAATTTGCTAAGGCATGACATGACTTGGTCTATGAGATGCTGATCACCGAGCTCAAAAACCATAAAGATACATGACAATGAAAAGCAGATATCCACTAAGTCATGGGTAAACTATTGGAATATCGACCTCAGAGATCCTAAAGCATTCGAGCATACAAAGGTATAAATGAGCTAAGGTAAGAATAAAATCGAGAAAGAAAAATAGCATTTCATCAAACTAAAACTATTTACAAACTTTACTGTTCGGCACAAAAAAAACTACAAAATTTTCAAAAGGTTTTCAAGGACCTCCAGCTCCTCCTTTTCCACTTGCTTTAGCCCCAAACTCCTTGGCCACATCCGCTCCACCCACCTTGGCTGCATTGTCATTTCCCTCTTTCGTTTGCTAGTTCAGATACTCTTCTTTATTAAAGCCCAGTAGAACAAGGGGTGAGTAACCTTTTGGAAGGTTCGAGAGCTCTACCTCTGATGCTAGCGTAGTCCAAGTTAGGTGCTCCGTGGGAGTACCAAGCTCCTTCAGACAGGCGAGCCAACCTTTTTGGAAAATACTAAGGCAAAGCTCAGCCACCTATCTTTCATAGGAGTCACTAGCCTTGCTATAGCCACGGTTAAATACTCGTTCGTACACCGGGCCATCGACCACCTTCTGAAGTTTGGCCAAATCCCATAGAGCCATGTGCAGCTCTTCTCGAGCAACATCAGCCTCAAGCTTGGACTCAGCAGCAGCAGCATCGATGGCTTTGCGAGTTGCCTCCTCTGTAACAAGCTTTTCCACAGCCATCTTCAAATCAAACTCCAAGGTGTTGGCTCTCTTTACAGATTTCTTGGCCTCAAAGGAGTATTTCTTTAGTCTATCCAAGTTAGTCATAGCTCTCTGAAGGCTCTACAAAAAGAACAAGAACCTGTCAAGACAAGAAAATTGCAAAATGTTCAGAAACTCAAAAAGCATGGGACCGAGCTAAAGTTACTCTCGGATGTGCAGAGAAAGAAGTCTAATCGCCTAAGTTACTCAGCTCGATGTGGAATGACATGGCGGTAGATCAGTTTATATCGAAGAAGAGTCTTCACAGCCCTAGGGCTGCTGTAATTGTTAACTTTTTCACATATCTCAGATATTGGACAATTGAATTCACAACTTCGGTTGACCAAAGTTGTAGTAGAGGTGGCAGACTAGGAATAGATAGAGTTTTGAAACTCTTCAAATTCATCAAAACTCTTCACAATCCCAGCCATTCAAGCTCCTAGAACTCTAAAGGTCTCAACTCTTCTCTCTATAAATAGGATATCTCTCTCCTATATTATCACCACTTCAAAATCTCAAAACTCTAGAATTAAAAATCTTAGATTTCTATTTGTTGTCTTGGTGAGAACCAAACATGCTTCCAATGATCCGAGGGGTGATGACCCCAACCCTGCTGAACCAGAGATGTTTTTCGAGCAGAGATTGTTCAAACCCTTGGAAATCCAAAGGACATGGCTTCCCGAGTTCAAAGATAGGTCGATCATCATGGGACGGGAGTTTGAGATGAGCTTCCCTCTCAAATATTATCATAAGATGCTGGCTCCGATGGATGCACTAGGATGGAACTGATTCCGACCTCTTCCAACTGACGTATACTCAAATTTGGTAAGGCTTTTCTACTGTAATTCAGAGGTAGGAAACCTAGACAACGTTGAGTACACCATAGATTCGAGGGTTAGAGGTAAAAATATTGTTCTAAATCTCACGATCTTATCTGAGATCATCGGGATTGCAAACGCTGGAGAATGCATCTTTATTAGAAAACCAAGTCAACTTGACCAATATGTGAGTAAGAAAAGCATGAATGAGATCATTGCCAAAAAATGGAGCCATAGGGGTCACCCAAATCAAGGAACTAAAAAAGGAGTTTCGGTTGTTCCATAGATACATAGCCCATAATATTACTCCCAAGGCAGGATACTACAATCAAGTGGCCACTATGGTTGCATTTATAATCTATAAGGCTACGATGGATGAACCCCTGAATCTAAACTACATCATACTCAAAGAGAGGCTAACGTGAGAAACCATAGTAGTCGAGCCCTACCCTATAGTGCTCTTCTGATTAAGGTTTTAGTCACTTTAGAGTAAAAGTCAGTGATCAACGCAATCAGTATATAAGCAAAGGGTTTTCTATAAACACAATAAAAAGGGGCATAAGTGTGGATTCTACCGAGGAAGAAGATGAGGAAGAAGAAAGAGACGAAGGAATAAGTCACCATACCATGGAAGTTGAGGAAAAATCTTTAGGCTCCTCCACCTTAAACCGAGGAAACCTATATGGATCCAAATGCTCAAAATCTCCAACTCCAATGGCAAAGCGAGGAAACAATGCATGGAGAGGATCCGATGCATAGAGAGGTTCCTATACAAGTGGAGTATCCGATGCATGGAGGGTATCCCTCGCAAGAAGGGACTTCATCGCAAGGAGGACCACCGGCATGGTTTCTCGAATATTTTGAGAAGATGAATGCAACAATGGAGAAGATAGAGCAACGCCAAGAGGAAATCCTTCAAAACCAAGAGAAGCAAGGGAAATACATTGATAGGCTGGGGGATCTTTATAAAAATTTATACGAGCAACAAACTGCCTTCAATCAACAATACTTAAATCAGATGATAGACATTGAGGCCCAATTGGAAGTTCTCTGGGTTAACCTCGTACCTCCTCCACCGTTTAATGCGTCTAACGCTTCTCCACAGCCTCCTTACCGTGCCCCACCTTATTGTTGATGCCTCAAAGGGGGAGAAGAGGAAAAAAAGAACTCTTTCTTAGTTTTTGAATACTTAGTCCTTGAGTTAGTTTTCATTAAGTTGTTTTAAGTTCAGAACTTGTTAGTGTTTGATAAAAATTTAAGTTGGTTGCTTTTGCTTAGTTGGAATTGGGATCATTGGTTTTGATTTGATATGGTAATCATGCTTATGCCATCATGTATGCCATGCTTGATATGATTACAATTTAATATGCTTAAACTTGTTAAACTTAATTTTTTTTATGAGCATAAAGCAAGTGGGAGCCTTGAGTAGAAATGTTAAATAAAACAAAAATTTTCAAAAATAAATTGTGTCATCATCAAAAATGGAAAAATTGTTGAAATAAAGGCTTATTCGATTTTGATGATTAAGATAAGTCTAACATAAGCTTTTGATAAAAATCGTATTAAGAAAGAAAAAATGAATTTATACGTGTTTTAAGCCCAACATAGTCATGAACAAAGTTGTTCAAGATGAACAAAGTTGTGTAAGATAAAAACACTGGTATAAATTGATTTGAATTACA
>BRYF01000010.1:12305000-12317500 GCA_030159135.1 Actinidia polygama
GCTTTCGTTCCAATTTTCTCCTCGCCCTTACTCGTGGTCGCCTACTCGCTCGCCCTTTAGCTCAGTAAGTATATTTTTTCACCCCTATTTTTAATTGTTGTAGTAGTTTATGTCCTGTAGGCCTGACGTAGTTAATTCTAACGAGTGAGACCCTCTACCTTCTTGGATATCCGACCACTTAGGGGAAGGATCATCATTTATGACCGATGGGGTAAATCAGTCTCCCTCATCACCTATGGAGGATCTGCCAACCTCTGGGGTTAACCCCCTGATCGCCATCCATCCTTCTGTGGAGAAGGAAATTAACATGATGACCATAGATGAACTGAACCTTCTTAGGGTGACCTACTCTTTTCCGATGGGTGTGCAAATTCGCCTTCCCGAGGAGGGCGAAACCATAGTTTCAACTCGTCCAGGCTTTTTTGGCTTTTTACGAGGCCGCCTTTTCCGGGGGCCTCTGCTTTCCCATTCACCCTACTATTAGGCTGATTCTATAATTTTACAACATCTGCCCCGCCCAACTTGTTCCCAATGCGTGGCAAAGCATCGTCTGTGCCATGGTGTTATGGCTAGTATATAAATACGATCTGTCTCTTTTCGAGTTCAGGAGTCTGTTCATCCTCAACAGTACCCCTAAGCTGGACCAAGACTGGTTGTACTTTAAGGCAAGGTACAAAAAAACCTTGCTCAGAGGATACCCCAGCAACGTCAAGGGGTAGAAGAGCAAATTCTTTTTTGTCTCCAAAGACAAGTGGGAGCTTCCAGGCAGCTCATCTCAGGAAGGTATCCCGAGGGTACCGAGGTCGTGGGGCATTCCAGGTCAGTTTCACATCTGGTTATTTTTGTTTTTCTTAAATTTGCTCAGAGAGTTTTATCATCCAATTTTATTTTCTTCCAGATAAAAACTACAATGATTCGCCGAGGCTATACGGAGATGAACCTTAACTTTTTGAGACAATTTTCAGTTCGGTTGAGAGTCGAGAAAGATATTCAGTTCCGGTGATTCTGGAGTCGGAGTCTTTTTGCAGAGTTTTTGCTTCTCCTGGGTCCATGGCCTCCAGGACTCAGGGCAAGGAAGGCCCCGAAGGAGGAGCACCGAGTTCATCGGGCGAAGCGGGTGAGTCCCGCCCTTCTTGTGGTAAAAATAATTAGCAAGACAGCCACTCCCGAGATGAATCAATTGAATACTTAGGAACCCTTAGGTCGAATATAAAGAGGATTTTATCTCATATTCCCAAACTGACCTTGCTAAGGTGGTCAGGAGGGAAAATTCGAGACCCTATTTTAAATTCTTTACTGAACGTTCCGAGCTCAAGCTCGGACTCCTCATCGGAATTCGGGTTGGACCTGGGGTTATCTCCTGAGCTCAAATTGGATGGTATTGCCTCTAATCTATTCTAAGTATATGATTTTCCTCGACTGATATGTGTATTTATTGGCAAAAAGGTCATCAAATCAAAGAGTGGAGGTTCTGCGGCGATAAAGGGGTAACGATTGGCGAGAAGTGTCTGCAGGATGACCTAACCGGCTCGCTCAAAAAAAGAAGCAAAACAGCTTGCAACCCGAAAGGGAAGGAGGCTGCCAGCGTGCCCGAGCCCAAAAGAAAGGAGGGCAGATCCAGCCAAGCACGGTTTTTAGGAACCACAACTTCTCCGAGGCTCGTGAGAGGAAGATCGCCCAGCCTGGGCACTGTCCTTGGTCCTGAGGCTTCCATCCTCGGCAGTCCCTCCATAGCCGAAAAGATTCTTCAGGGGGCGATTCCTCCAGCTGACCAAGAGAAGGTGAGGCAAATGTCTTTGGATCAGACGGCCACAAAATTCTTCCACCACCTCAGCTAGGTACTACCTCAGTTCTGCACCCTTTCTTCCTTAATGCTCCTCATTCAAGTCTATCTAAAAAGGAATATTTATAGCAGCCTCTCATTTTGGGATCTTCCCTAGCTGTGCGGGGCAGGGAATTGTAGGGGAGGTGTCTCTTCAACAAGCGCGGGCAGCGGGTAGCTTCGCTAGAAAGTGAAGTTTCCTGCCTTCAAAGTTTTTCGATGACCTGGAACAACAGTTAGCCGAGGCCCGCACTCGAGAACAGTAGGCTATCGACGAGCTTGCTAAGATGAAGGTCGACCAGGACTCCCTTATCGTCTAGTTGGAGAGGTCGGGCGTGCTGGTGGTGGAGCTGCGGGACGCGATGGATAAAGCTCAGTCGTATGCCGTAGAGGAATTCAAATCCTCGTCAGATTTTTTGGAAGCGGTCAAAAATGCTGCTTCCAAGTACTTTGGCAAAAAATTTGACTTTTATAAACGGTAGCTTCGTCACCATCATCCTGATTTGGCAATTAATTTGGAGGACACGGACCTAGATCTCTACCTGTTAGCTAAGGAGGACGAGGTCGCCGAAGGAGAGAAGAAAGGTGATGATTAGGAAAAGAAAGGCACTAGCTCTCCCTCGCCCTAAGTATTTATAATTTTTTTTTGTAATGGCGATATATTATCCTTTCATGAATGACAATACTCTTGCTCGGACTTCCAATTTGTTCTGGTATTGACGATCTCAATCTTTGAATGTAATTTAAATGTTCAAATAAAATCTTTGGAGAACAAACAAAAATTTTTGGAGAACAATGATCAATCTTTGGAGAACAAACATCGAATTTGTTTATGGTGATCAAATAATTCAGCGAGATCGATCAAATAATGATGATTAAAATTATTTGGCGAGAATGTTGCATTTTGTAACACATATCTTATGTTGGCGATCACAAACTCAAGAGATAACGAGGTAAAATTTTCCGTGTAGGCGAAAACACCAACTTACTAAATAAATAGGCATGTTTAGGCGAATTGTCAATTTACCTTAGCCAAGCGAATTAGGGTGTTTCAAGGCCCTTGGCGACATGAATTTCAACGGGTTTATGACGTTCTTTCAAAGCAAATAAGATTCTTGATAATGTATTCTTGATAACGACAACATCTACAATGGTGACCAAGATGCCTTATCGTATTGTGATGAATGGGCATGCTTGATATTGGCGACATCCTATATGGCGATCAAGATGCCTCCGTCGTTTTGTAATGAACTGGAAATCTTGATATTGGTGAAATAAAACCTGTACGTGGTGATATAATGGAGATAAAAATAAACTGGAGAAATTTTATTAAAATTGGATATTTATTATAAGAAATTCGAGAAAAAAACCATGGCAACCATAAGATTTACTGGTAGTATTTCTTCAAGTGTTCGGCATTCCAAGGGTGAGGGAGTATCTTCCCGTTCATGTCTTCAAGCCAATAAGTCCCTAGTCGGGATAACTTGACAACTTTATAAAGGCTTCCTATGTAGGTCCGAACTTCCCTGCATTTGGATTTTTTGTAGACAATGTGACCTTTCGTAGGACTAGATCGCCTGGTAGAAAAGATTTGTGCTTAACCCTCTGATTGTAGTACCTGGAGACTTGGTGTTTATAAGTTGCTTGGCGTACTTCAGCCATTTCCCTCTTTTCATCAAAGAGATCAAAATTGAGTCTCAGCTCGGTTTTATTGTTCTCCTTGTTGAAATTTGAGGTTCTAAAGCTTGGCATTCCGATCTCGACAAGTATAACTAATTCTATCCCATAGACCATAGAGTAAGGTGTCTCACCCGTTGGGACCCTACTCATCGTGTGATAGGCCAAAATTATGCTTGGTAGGTCTTCTACCTATTCCCCTTTGGATTTTTCTAGCTTTGTTTTTAGATTCCTTAGGATGGTTATGTTAGTAACCTCTACCTAACCATTTGCTTGGGGATGTCCGAGCGAGGAGAAATAATGCGAGATGGCAAGATCCGAACAGAACTGTCTGAACCCATCATTGTCGAATTGCTTGACGTTGTCCGAGATAAGAACCTTTGGAATTTAAAATCGGCATATGATGCTCTTCCATATGAAATTCCTCGTGTTTTTCTCAGTGATCTTGGCGAGAGGTTTTGTCTCTATCCACTTGGTGAAAAAGTCGATGGCGACGATCAAGAACTTTCTTTGCAATGGAGCTTGAGGCAATGGCCCAGTATATCTACTCCCCATTGGGCGAATAGCCATGGGCTGGTCACTGGCACCAACTCGGTGTGAGGGAGGTAACTCACCGGGGCAAATCTTTGGCACTTGTCACATTTCTTCATGTATGTCGCCACATTACGCTCCATTCGAGGCCAAAAGTAGCCTTGTCTAATTGCCTTTCTTACAAGCAATCTTGCTCCTGAATGATTTTCACAAATACCTTCATGAATTTCCCTCATGACATAATCTGCCTCTTCAAGTCAAAAACATCTAAGGAGAGGATCAGAAAAAGACCTCTTGTATAAGATTCCATTGAGGATGCAAAATTTGGCTGACCTGTATTGGATCCGGCGAACTTGTAGTTTGTCTTGTGGTAACATTCCTGTCTGGAGATATGTAATAATGT
Source organism: Actinidia polygama (assembly GCA_030159135.1). Classification (NCBI taxonomy): domain Eukaryota; kingdom Viridiplantae; phylum Streptophyta; class Magnoliopsida; order Ericales; family Actinidiaceae; genus Actinidia; species Actinidia polygama. The sequence goes on from BRYF01000010.1 coordinate 12,309,434, forward strand.
CATCCATCCAGGTTGGTCCGAAATCTGTTGGATAGATTGATTTGGCGACCTCAGTACTTGGGTTAGCTAAGAACTCCAGGGGTATGTTCCTTTCTGAGATGAAGTCAAAAGCTGAGGCGAGGTTACCAAAGCATCGGTTTTCTTATTTTCTTCTCTAGGAATTTGGTGAATTTTGAAATCTTTTATCTTCCCCGACATAGCCTTCACTTTATCTAGGTAGGCCATCATTCTTGTATCCTTGGCGAGGTAGCCTACTTGGACTTGGTTCACCACCAATTAGGAATCACTGAAGACGTCTAGAGAATCTACTCCCAAATCAGTTGTAACTCTGAGTCCGGATAGAAGAGCTTCATACTCGGCTTCATTATTGGTGGCGTTGAACCCTATACGGATGGCATATTCCATGCGCTCGCCCGAGGGAGTTTTCAGAATAAGTGTCGCACCACATCCATGCTGATTTGATGATCCGTCTACGAACAATTTTCATTTGGCAAAGTCCTCATCTGGGTTTAGTTGTTTTGTAGTCTCCATCTCGGGGATGTTCTCCTCTGATTCCTAGGCGATGTTATATGTGAATTCAGCAACAAAATCAGCTAAGGCCTGGCCTTTGATCACCATTCTCGGCCTGTAATTGATGTGGAATTCACTGAGCTCGATGGACCATTTGAGGAGTCTTCCTGAGGTTTCAGGTCATTGGAGAATTTATTTTAGTGGTTGATCAGTTATCATAGTGATATGATGTGCTTGAAAATAGTGGCGAAGTTTTCTGGCGGCGATAAGGAGGCATAAGCGAGCTTCTCAACTTTTAGATATTTGGTCTCGGCTCCAATTAGGACTTTGCTGACATAATATATCGGTTTTTGAACCTCGTCTTCTTCTCGGATTAGCACGACACTTATTGCTGTTGGCGAGATGGAGAGATATACGAATAATTCCTCTCCCGTGATCGGAACAGTAAGTAATGGTGGCAAGACGAGATATTCCTTAAAATGTTGAAATGTTGTCTCCGATTTCTCGTTCCACTAGAAGATTTGATTTTTTCTCAGGATTTGGAAGAATGGGAGATACTTGTCGGCTAATTTGGAGACGAATCTATTAAGGGTGACAACTCTCCCGATCAATTGCTGCACCTCATGGATATTCCTAGGCGAACTCATGTCGAGAGGGCCTAAATCTAATCTAGGTTTGCCTTAATTCCGCGTTAAAAATCCAAGGAATTTGCCTGACGATACCCGAAAAATACATTTAGAATGATTTAACACCATTCGGTGTTTTCGTAGGACGCCAAACGCATCCTTCAGATAGGCGATATGGTCGACTACTTGAAGGCTTTTGACTAGCATGTCATCAATATATACTTTCATTGTTTTCTCGATCAGTTCCTTGAACATTTTATTCATCAATCTCTGGTACGTCGCTCTAGAGTTCTTTAATCCGAATAGCATGACCTTGTAGCAATACAATCCTTGTTCTATAATGAAAGAGGTATTTTTCACGTCGGGGGGGGGGGGGGACATTCTGATTTGGTGATAACCAGAGAAGGCGTCTATAAAGCTCAGGAGCTCGTGTTTGGATGTGGCATCAACTACCAGATCAATTTTTGGCAAAGGAAAACTATCCTTGGGGCATGCTTTGTTGAGGTCGATGAAGTCAATACACACTCTCCACTACCCTCCCTTCTTAGGGGCGACTACAACATTGGCGAGCCACTCAGGATAATGGGCTTCCTTGATGACGTTTGCTTTAACGAGCTTGGCCACTTCTTCTTCAATGACCTTTAGGCGTTCAGAGATGAATTTCCTTCTTTTTTGGTGAGCTAAGGAATAGTCAGGATTGATGAACAATTTATGCATGGCGACTTAGGGTCAATGCCAGGGACATCGCCTTGTGACCAGGCAAAGACGTCAAAGTTTTTCTTCAAGAATTCTACCAAGGCAGAATGCAGTTCGTTGGTCAATTCAGTACCAATCATAACATGGCAATTTGGATAATTTGGGTATATGGAGATTGGAGCGACTTTCTCGAGGGGTTTGGTGTTTTTGGTTTCTCGGGGATCCACCAAGACAACTAGTTCTACCTCGTCCCTTAGATGTTCCATCTCAGCATCGGCGATCTGTAATTGCTATTGGTCATTCGGGTTTGGGGAGATTTTCGTCTTCATAGATGAAATGAAGCACTGTCTCGCCACTTTCTGATCGCCTCTTACCTAGCCCACCCTAATAGAAGTGGGGAATTTCATCTTCAGGTGGTAGGTTGAGGTGATTTCCTTAACCTCTCCCTAGGTAGGGCGACCTAGAATTGCGTTGTAAGGCAAAGGGCAATCTACGACAATGAAGTCCTGCCAAATGGTTGTCTAATATGGCTCCATTCCCAAAGTTACTGGCAACTCGATCCATCCAAGTGGGTGTGTCGTATTTCCTTCAAACCTACCAGGGGAGTGTGGAAGGGGTGGAGTTTGTCTGGTCCAATCTTCATCTTCTCAAACGCTGAGTTAAATAAGATATCCTCTGAACTCCCATTGTCGATCAGGATCCATTGAACATTGAAGTTGGCAATGACGACTGAGATGACTAAGGCGTCATCATGAGGAAGGTGTAGGCCTCTCAAATGGGCGGGTGAGTATCAATGACAAGCGAGGAGAGGTTGTAGACTACTTTTTTAGCTCACCCATTGGCGCTCTTTACATGCCTCTTTCTCGATGAATTTGAACATCCACTATATCCAAATCCACCATAGATTACCTGTATATCATCTAAAGTTGGTCTATTGTCACCGTATCTCTTTTCTGGCGAGTGGAGAGGTGGGCAATCAGCTACATATTTCCTCAGATATCCCCTATTGATAAGGGCAGCGATCTGTTCCTTCAGATAGAAGTAGTCTTCCGTGTTATGGCCATGGTCTCGATAAAACTCACAATACTTGTTCTTGTTCCTCTTTTGAGGATCGGTCCTGATTTTTTTGGGCCATTTGACGAACTCTTCATGTTTAATCTCGGTGAGTACTAGGGCGATGGGAGCGTTAAGAGGCGATAAAACCATTTTCGAGCAGCGAGGTGGAGTACGAGGATGCCTATCGTTGGCCTGCCTTGAATTTGATCAAATTTTTGCTCCTCGTTTTCTTACTGTAGTCGGATCGCCTTGTGTCGGGCTCCTTCCTCTTGTTATCGTCTTTCCCTCGTTGTCTCCACTTTGCTTTGGTCAATTCTTCTGCGGCGATATACTTGTTAACCTTGCTATGGAGAACCGACAAGGTCTCAAGTACATTCTTGGAGAGGGAGTCAAATAGTGGACCAGGGCGAAGTCCTTCCATCATGGCCATAATTACCACCTTGTCATTGGGATCCTCCACTTCTAAGATGGTTTGGTTGAACCACTTAACGTAGTCTTTCAAACCTTTCGTTTCCTTCTGGTGAATAGTGAAGAGATGAGAGGCGTTCTTCTGCCGAACTCTGCAGCTCATGAAGTTGGCGACAAAAAGCTTGCTCAGGTCGCCAAACGAGTCAATGGTTCCCGGATGCAGCTTTCTAAACCATGATCTCGCCGACCTTTTCAAGGTCGCAGAAAAGGCTTTGCACGTTACCTCATCTGAATAACCTTGGAGCAACATCAAGCTCTTGTATGAATCCAAATGATCCATGGGATCCATTTTGCCCTCGTAGGTTCTGAGCTGACTGGGTAGCTCAAACTTGGAGGAAACCTTGGCTTTTAATACCCTTTCCGTGAATGGAGGCTCAGTATGTCTGATCAAAGTGTCCACTATCACTAGTGCACATGTTCCCATATTGATGGCATCAAGGCGAGCATCAAGGTCTCGGATTTTCTAGGAAGTGGAAGCGCTTCGACGTCTAGGTGTCTGGTCATTCCGGCGAGGAGATCTTCCTCTCCTGACTTCCCCGCCTACAACCTCATGAGCTTGGCTAGATTGGGACTCTAATGAGGAGGTACTCTTTTCAAGTCAGGGACGAGGTGTGGGAGTTCAGTGTCGCCTGGCTCGACCGGTACTATGATGACTTTGGGATACTTCGTCGCCATATCAACGAGGTGGGCGAGGAGGGTTATTTTCAAGAGCGGGGACTAGAGGAATCTGCGGCAGGTTAGCTGCGAGGAGCTGCAACAAGCGGGCATTATTCTCGTTCATGACTCTCATCTGCTCGGCCATATCGTGTATCTCACGATGAAGACCTTTTAGATCTGGAGTCTGACTAGTATTGGCCATCGGATGAGCTCTATTGTCCAAAGGACTGCTGGCACTTGATCTAGGCATTAAACGGCTACGCGGGTGCATAAAAAGTTTAGAATTGTCGTTTCCATAGACGGCGCCAAACTGTTGTGGTAAAAATCTTGAGAGGTGGTAACCTCGAAAAAGAATAGGGCAACCTACGCAGCAATGTACAAACGTTACCTGCGGGGGCAAGGCCGCTTAAAACCCCTTCGGTGTACGAATCAGACCAAGACGATAAGGAGTATAGTAGAGCTTTGGCAACAATGAGCGATTAAGAGTCATAATTAAATTGTACCTCATAATGACGGGGGAGCGGCCTTTATATAGATGGAGAATAGAGAGCCATGTTAGAAAACTACGGTGTGATACTCGGACAGCTAAGTATGGAAGTCTATCTCGGAGATATAGGAGATTTAATAGGGAGATTTAATAGGGAGATTTGATATCTGGAGGATATCCCACGATTGTGGGCGTCGTGATAGAAAGAATCTCTTCTAGAGGTAGTTTCCTTGTAGAAATAGAATCCTTGTTGAGATAGAGCTCGTATAGAGATGGTCTTTTGTCTGGCGATGTTAATAACCTCATCTGGTGGCGATCTAGAGATGAGACTCATTTTCATATTATGGCGATGTGATTGCATGGCAATCATATGGTGGGCGACTAGGATTATCTAGAGTCATGGCGAGGTAATTGCTGAGGCGATGTACTCAACTTGGTGAATATTTCCTCCCACATCACTTATATTTGCTGATGTCCACCAGTCCAATTATGCTGATATTTTTTCATGAACAACCTTTATTGCAAGGCTAGAATATTAGCGCATTCAGCTCACCCCAGACCATTGTCCATCTCATTTTGTGGTCCACACCCAAGGCTATACCAAATAATTCCGATCATCGATGTGAGTTCGAATGTGAGGCCTACAAAATGAGTATGGACGAGTATTGGGTGAGCCGAACCCAGTAGGATTAATCCTATTTTATGTACTACATAAGTACACCATAACCAATTTTTAGGGTAAATTTTACTAAACCCCCTCAAACTATGACATATTTTCACTTACCCCCTAAAACTATAAGAGTCAACTCTAAACCACCTTCAACTTTTATGTTTTGCTTTTTTAGGACAAAAATGCCCTTATTTTTGTACTTTCCCATATTCAATAGCCAAACAAGCCCATGTATGTTTGTCCTCTTCTCTCTCTCTCTCTCTCTTTAATTTTTGGGTTTCAATTGAAATATCCAAACATTGCCTTCTCTCCCTTTGTCTCTCTCTTCCCTCCCCCCTCTCTCCCCCCTTCAATTTTTGGATTTCAATAAAAACAACCAAACATGTTCTTCTCTCTCTTCCTTCAATTTTTTGGTTTCAATTGAATCCACGCATAGCCTTCTCTCTTGCCCCCTCTATATCTTCAATATTTGGGTTTCAATTGAAACGTCCAAACATGCCCCCCTCTCTCCTCTCCTCTCCTCTCCTCTCCCTCCCTTCAAGTTTTGGGTTTCAATTGAAATATCCAAACATGGCCTTCTCTCTCTCTCTTCAATTTTTGGGTTTCAATTGAAATATCCAAACATGGCCTTCTCTCTCTCTCTCTCTCTCTCTCTCTCTCTCTCTCTTCAATTTTTGGGTTTCAATTGAAATATTCAAACAAGTCTTCCTTCTAATTACAGATTCTCCATAACCTTCTACCTGCAAATAGATAATAAGGATAGTCAATGAGTACCAAATATCGACCAACAATCACCTCAATGCCGGTGGCCACCCACCATGTCTTCCCCTCCCCCCCCCCCCCCCTCACAGGCCTCCCTCCCCTTTTTCCCTCCCTCCAATCCCATGTCCACAGTTAACATATAACATATTATGATCGCATTTCTCTCTTATTGCATGTGTGTGTGTGTGTGTATGAAAGAAAATACATAGAAATTAACCCCCCCAAAAAAAAAAATTTATGACAACTAATTGATTGGGCCTCTTAGTTTAACGAAGATCTACAAAAATTGGGGTAAGGGTGAGATCGGAGAGGGGAAATGGGTGTAAGTACATCTCCCAATATGGGACATTAATTTGACCAATAAAACACATGAGTACAATGTATCTTACATTATATTTATTTAAGTGATAAGGATAAGGAATGCCCATTCCTATTTATGAACATGTACTTTGAACATGTTTTTTGGCTTTTCATTTTTTTGTCCTTTAAGTTTCTTTGATAGAAGGAAACTAAGGGTTACTTGGAATACTAAGGGTCCCTAACCTAGAATTATATATTGTCTGTGATATCCATCTGTCAAGGTACTCAAGTCCTGCATAGGTTACAAGACAATTAGAAAAATATATCAAGAAGAGGTGCATGATGGTGGAAGCGTGTTCGGTGTTGCAGGTGAGGTGTTGTTTGTGGCAATACAGGGTGACTATGGGTGGAGGCAGAGGGGGAGTGGAGGCGTTGCAGCATGTGGAGGGTATGAGCATGGAGGAGAGAGAGAGAGAGAGAGAGGGGGGGGGGGGGAGGGGGGGGAAGAGGAGGAGGAGAAGGAGGAGGGACATTGGGCAAGATAATGAAGAACAAGGAAGGGAAAAATTGTAATCTCATATTTTCTATTAGAAGTGTCAACCTCGTATTGAATTCATGTAGTTGTAGGGTCTAAGTGTTGGTCTAATGGAATTTACCCCAAATTTTAATGGTCCTTTTTAAACTTTCAGCCCTTAAGCTTTTAAAACTTGTTAACTTGTCCTATTTGGTAGCTTTCTTAAACTTTCCTTTAGGCAAATTTCACTTTGTCCCCTTTGTGATTTGAGTGAACTTCCATTCAAAATAACAATCTCACCCCTTAAGTTTTACCTCTTTTAATATTAAGTCCCGAACTACCTTCTTCATTTTCAAAGGTTTGAAAACTTATATATTTTTATTTTTCTGATAAAAGATGTTGAAAAGAAAAAAATTGAACATGAGACTTTTGTAACTCATTTTTAAATTGTACTCATTTGTGAATTTTTTTAGCTTTTAATCATACTTATATTTTTTTTACTTTTACCATTGGTTTGCATAGACGATTTAAAATATATAAAATAGATCATATTTAAAATATAGTTCGCTAGAGAAAAATAAGCAAATAAATTAACATATAAAACCTTACATAAAATCCTAAACATTTCAACATATTAAAAATCCTTAAAGCAAGTCTACTTTATTAAAAACTAATTTAGCTAAAAATATTTACATCATATTATGTAAAATAAAGATATGTGTGTGTGTATATATAATTTGAATGTGATAGAGGAATTCAGATTCTCTGAAGTGGTTTTATGATGGAGTGTTCCTGAATTATTCAAAACGACGTTGAACACTTCAGGAACACTCCACCATAAAATCACTTCAGAGAATCCGAACTCATGAGAGAGGCCAAGGTATGGTACAAATTTTTTGAGGGGGGTCATCCACACATGACCCAAACCACAAGGAGACAAAGTGAAATTTTTTCAAAGGAAAGTTTAAGAAAGCTACCAAATAGAGGGCAAGTCAATAGCAAGTTTAAAAGCTTAAGGATTGAAATTGCAATTTTGATTGTAAAGTGCAATAATTGGTGCGTGGCACCATCATTTGCCATCGTGGCATTATCAGGCACCATAATTTATCCCCTAAATTAAGAACAATTCTACTGTTCCTAAGGGAAACTTATTGGCATTGCTAAAATTTAGAAAAAGAGATCAAAATAATTGTTTCATTAGTTTTCTATTTCTCTTGCTAAAATGACACATTTCATTGGAGATGTTGGAATTTTGGTATGAATGAAGTTGTGCGTTTGAAGTCTCTCACGTGTAGAGATAAATTAAAAAAATCTCTTTTGA
>BRYF01000010.1:12352500-12355000 GCA_030159135.1 Actinidia polygama
AGAAATGCCAGTGCAGAGTGACCGACTTGGAGAGCGTGAACCAAAGTTAACTTTTTGCCAATTGATCAAAAAATTATACTTTTCGGGTTCCTCTTAACATAAGTATGTGGATCTAGGATGAATGATGTGTATGTTGGAGATCATCCTCTATATAGTGGTGATAGAGGGAGGATAACAACTCACTTTTTGCATGTAAAGGCCTCATCATGAGTGAATAAGGTTGGAGGTTGACAAGGCTCTACAAGTCCTAGGATCATACCCTTTGGGGTTCTATCATAGGGTTTATAGAGGCCTCCCATTGGAGAGTAGATTGAGGGTTGATTAAACAACTATTCAAGTCCTGATATCAATCCTTGAGGGTTGTACCATAAATTTGGCAAACGTAGTTTAGCTGATATGTTGGGGAATGTGAGGAGGAGATGTGTGGTAGGTATGATATAGTGCCCCTTGCACGAAAATTGGTTTGTAAGTTGTGTTCATCCCCTAGATACACAACTTCCCCAAGTGATCTTGTGCTACAGGGTCTTGCATGTCGCCACCTCGTGAATGTAGTGGACATAGGTAATCAAAATCATCGGAATGCCTCTTGACTTTCTCTCATGCGGTCGAGCATAGTGAGGCGCTCCTCCACATAGTAAAACTTTGAGTAAAACTTCTTCACAAGGTCTTCTCACGTGGCAATGGAGCCGAATAAGAAATTGGCACACCATGATTAGGCTCTGTTCGTCAAAGACTTTGAGAACTCCCTCAGTCTAAAGTTTTGATCTCTATTGTAGATTCTAAGGTTATCCACAAATCGGGTGATGTGTTTCTTGGTGTTGCCATTCTTTCCATTGAAAAGGGTAAACTTTGGTACCACATACCCATGTAGATAAGGAGAACTTGGAAGCTTCGAGGAATAGGGAGGACATAGGTCCAAGTCTGGGGCAATAGGGAAGGGCATCTTCTTTGTTTAGACAAGGGCTTGAACGTGCCTCTCCATCTAATCGAGAGTGATTTGGGGGTGAAGGCCTTCGACAATTCAAAAGCTCTTTAGAGCCTGAGTTAAGGCAATTCTGTGAGGAAGGTTTCCTTGTCCAGCTACCCGGGCGCACGGAGGGAGGTGATGTGAGCCACGAGTCTGAGGGAGGAGTTGCCCTACAAGAGTGAAGGAGATCGTTCCTTCGCGTGCATCAGTAGTGAATTGATTGGTGAGATCTTAGGTCTCGAACGGTGGCAGATAAGGGTCCACCTCTATGTAGGATGGAGGAGTGTGTGTGTGTGTGTGTGTGTGTGTGTGTTGGGGGGGAGGGAGATCTCCTCTACATGGCCAGGAGGGTCTCCAACATAAGTTGTTGAGTGGCTTGCAAAGTTAGTATGTTCTGCGAGACTCTGTGGAGTAGCTTTGCTACGGCCACGAGAGTAAGATGCTCCTCCTGAGCACGGTCAAAGTGAGGTCGCTCTGAGGTCTGGGTGACTTATGACCACCTTGGTTGGTGGCCACGTCTTAAGAGATGGTATTGCCACCATGAGCATTCCTTCATGGCTGCATGTGAAATGGATACCGCTCCCTAGCAGAGTATAAAATGTGGGTGAAGTTGGTCTGTGTAGGTGTGACACAACCTTTTGGAAACATGGTGGACAACTCAATGACCGGAGATTGCTGAAGGTGGAGGAGGTGTGAACAGAGAGATCAGAGAGAGAGAGAGAGAGAGAGAGAGACGAAGTTGAGTCAAGAGTGACCAACTTAGAGAGGTGAACGAGAGAGATAAATATGTGGATGTAGGATATATGATGCGTGTGTTGTAGATCCTCCTTTATATAGTGGTGGTAGAGGGAGGAGGCCAGCTCACTTGGTGCATGTCAAGGCCTCCTCTGTCATGGGGCTTGGAGAGGCCTCCCATTGGTGAAAAGATTGAGGGTTGACTAAGCAATTATTCAAATCCGGATATTAGACCTTGAGGGCTATATCATGGATTTGGTAGAGGTAGTTTAGGTGATATGTTTAGGGAACTTAAGGACAAGATGTTAGGTGGTTAGTATGATATAGGTTCTAGTCAATGCCCCTTTCACTCTATAACCAGTCAAGATGGAGCTTTATGGAGGGGCTCTTTTGACAAACCCTTCACTCTAGCATCCAAGCCACATCCCTCTTTTGGTCCCGGTGAGGTGCAATGTTGAAGTCGCCTTGAGTTGAGAATGTGAAGATATTTCTAAGTGTTGGTGATGGACCTATGGAGTCCATCATATTGGAGTTTGGTTGAGAAGCCAAGGGTGACTCTCAATTATGTGGAAATCCCCCGATGAGGCTTAGGCTCACGATCCATTATTTTCCCTTATGTGGAAGGCCGATGGTTCGTTCACTAGGAGACTCCTCATGGCGGGGGCTCTCGGATAGGAGATCCTCAGAGAGGGATTCCATCTCGAAGTTTCATATAACCACAATAGTCATTATGAAAAAATGAAAAAAATAAATATTTGTTCAAAGGTGATGAGACGATATGACATACAATATGATAAA
>BRYF01000010.1:12405000-12407500 GCA_030159135.1 Actinidia polygama
TAATTGCTTCTACAATGAATTAACTAGAGTGCAAGGTAATAAAGGCAAATATAAAGTAAAGATAAGAATAAGAGAGAGTACACCAAGATTTACCAAGGTTCGATTACAACGTGTGATCTACGTCCTCCCAAGACCTCCACAAGATCTTCTTCCACTACTTACCATTAACTATTACGATATGGGGATTGATTTTAAGTGCTCAACTCATTTTATAGTAAGAACTTATCACCAAGTTCTTCGAAGAGGTTTTATCCAAAACCCTCTCAATCTTCTAAGTGTTTTTGTCCAAGTACACTCAAACTTACAAGAAAATGAATGAATGAAGGTATTACAAGTAAAAAAAAACTCTCTCAATAGAGTAGATATGAGTGGAATCATACAATCAATGCTAACTCTTGAAGACAAAAAAGATTTTTAAAGAATCTTGACTTTGGAGCTTTATAGATGACCAATCAATGCAATAGGATGTGTCTTCAATACCTTTGAATGCTCTTAGAGACTTGTATTTAATGACTTGAAGAAGATTGAACTGTTGGTGGTAGTTGTCGAGCATTAAATGCAGTTTCATAAAACTCTGCGTTCAAAAATATTACCGTTATGTGTAAACACTTTTTTTAGGTGTTGACACTTTATGGGTTCCAGGTGTCGACACTTCAAATTCAGGTGTCAACACTTCAAGCCTTCTTACTTCAATTGAAACTTACTGTTTTTAGATGTCGACACTTACTCTATCAGATGTCGATATCAGTCTTCAAGGAGTTTATCTACTATCCGCAGGTGTCGACACTTCATCTATCAGGTGTCAACACTTAGTCATGTGTCGACACTTAGTCATGTGTCATCAAAGCTTTTGACTACTGATCTCAGGTATCGACACTTCCTGTTCCAGCTGTCAACACTTCTGGTCTAACTTCATGATGTTTAGCTTCTGATCTTGAGTGTCGACACTTTCTTCTCCAAGTGTCGACACTTCTCATTTGTCTTCATGAAGCTTGGCTATTGAGGTATCGACATTTCTTGTTTGTCTACAATGCAGTTTGGCCACCGATCTTGGGTGTCGACACTTCTTTCTCTAGGTGTCGACACTTCGATTTTCCAAATTTGAATTCTTGTTCACTGACTTCATGTGTCGTCACTTTCTGTATTTGGTGTCGACACTTCATTTCCCAGATTCAAGTCATTGGCTACTGACTTTAGGTGTCGACACTTCATTAGCAAGTGTCGACACTTCTTGCCAGAATATATTTCTTTGAATTCTTTGGCCATTTGAGTACCGATCACTTTATGAACTTTGAGATATCTTTCTCATGGATGTGTATGATATTCATTAACTTCGATCCAGAAATATCTATGATTTCTTTTACTTATTTAAGACTATTTTTGGACATTATTTAATACAGCTTCCGATCTCAAAGGTGTCGACACCACTGAACCAAGTGTCGACACTTTCTGGCAGAAAGTGTTTTTCAGTTTCCTTTGATCAATTTGAGTTCTATAACGTGATGCTTATGGACTGCACACTTAGTAAAGATATTAGCTCCTAACATAATGTTTTGTTATCATCAAAATCGAAGTAATGAGTCAACGTCATAAAGTAAGACTGGCTAAACGAACAAGGGTTGTTTTACTTGTGACGGGCCACATTGGGTAAAAGATTGTCCCAAGCATGAGGCGCTAAATGCTATTTTTGATGATGGAAGAAGAGAATGATCTAATTTGGATATACTTAGAGTCAATCCACTGCAATTGCTGAATGCAATTCGTGTAGAAAAGACCATACCGACGAGGATGCCGGATTCTTCTGGTGGGGGTGGTATGTTACAACCCTAGTTTTGAGACTCAGACGCAAGTTGGTATGGGTTGGCATCCGCACTCAAACTTGATGGCAAATGCATGAGGATGGCATGCCTTGACAAGATGCCGTATGTTCAAGACAATGATGCTTTGAAGCAAATGCAAGACATAAGCGGAGTAATGCCTGAATGCGGATAGTGTGAGTTGTAAACAAAAAAGCCAGTCATGACTGGGTGAAACCAGCAAAACTCGGCAGAGGCAGTGATGTTGGGCAAAACTCGCCAAAGGCAGTTGGGACTTGGCAAGTCGACAAAACTTGGCAGTTCTCGGTAATTTGATCAACAGTTGTGGGAATGGTGTCTGGAGACACTCGGATGCACAACAGGAAAGAAAATTGTGTTTGAAGACACTTGTCCAAAGGGGCTACTATTAGTAACTGTGAAATGCTCATGTGGCATGCCGGTGTTATGACAGATTTTTTCCTTGGCAATTGGGGGTGTTAACTACCAAGACATGTGACATGTGATATTTATTTTGTAACTATTGTGTTTGTCTATAAATTGGGCAAAAGTCTGTATGAAATTGGGAGACAGAAACTTTGAACAAATTCTAAGGTAGATAATTGGTGTTCTGGCCTAAAATTTTTTAAGTGTATTTCTTATATTGTTGATGCAATAATAATGTTGAGTTTTGACTTGTAAATATT
>BRYF01000010.1:12427500-12430000 GCA_030159135.1 Actinidia polygama
GAACATCAGATGTGACACTATCTCTTCCTGGCTGCCCACGCCAACCTTAAACCCACTCAGTCTACCCAATGACACCGCCCTTCTAATGAACCTACTCAAAACATCCATGACGATGATAAACAGAAAGAGGGATAAAGGATCTCCTTGACGCAATCCCCGAGAACCACTGAAAAATCCTTGAACCGTCCCATTGACTGACACAGAAAACTTCACTGAGGATACACAACTCTTTATCCATCTACACCATTTTTCCCCAAAGTCCAGCCTCTCCAACAAGTAAAACAAAAAATCCCAACTGACATGATCATACGCCTTTTCTATGTCCAGCTTGCAAATTACTCCAGGTATCTTGCTTTTAATCCGCCCATCCACACACTCATTAGCAACTAACGACGCATCCAGAATCTGCCTACCTCCCACGAAAGCATTATGATTCTCCATAATCAACCTATCCATCACCTTGGCCATCCTTCTTGCTAGAACTTTGGCCAATACTTTATATATGCATCCAATAAGACTGATAGGCCTGTAATCCCCTATCTCCAGAGCTCCATTCTTTTTCTCAATGAGAACTATGAAAGTTGCTTTGAGGCTTTTTTCAAAGTCCCCATCAATGCACCTGATCGAACACCGCCATAATGTCCTCCTTTACCACTGACCAACAATGTTGCAAAAAAGTCATAGAAAATCCATCCGGTCCCGAGGCATTGTCCCCTCTCAACTTCCTCACCACTTCGTACACTTCCTCTTCCCCGAAAGGCCTTACCAAAAGACCCCCCTCCTCCTGGTTTAAGGAAGGCAACCGTAACCTATCTACTCTGGGCCTCCACTGCTCAGGTTCCTTGAACAGCTTTTCATAAAACCCCACTATGCCATTAGCCATTAAGTCCTTATCTTCATGCATAGTTCCTTCAATTCTGATCCTCCCAATATAGTTAGATCTACGGTTCACATTTGCCATACGATGGAAAAAAGCCGTATTCCTATCCCCTTCTGACAGTCAAGTAGCTCGAGATTTTTGTCTCCAGGACGATTCTTCCGCTATCATAAGCCTTCCTATCTCTGTTTTCATCTCAACCTATCAGTCTCTGTCTGCATCAGATAGCCCCTGGCTATGCTCCTTAGATTCTAGACTCTGAAGCTCCTCCATGAGGTTGGCCAATCTAATCTCAACCCTACCAAACACCTCCCAATTCCACCTCTTTAAATCCTCCTTCAGCCACCGTAGCTTCCTAGCAAGGCAGAATGATGCACTCCCCGAGAATTCATACCCTTCCCACCACTTCCTGACCAGATCTCTGAAACCTTCCACCATCAACCACATATTCTCAAATCTAAACGATGTAGGCCCCCTATGAATACCTCCTCTCACCAAGAAGATAGGCTTGTGATACGAGACTACCCTGGGCAAACTATATTGTCTTACATCCCAATGCACCCCCTCCCACTCGGAGCAAACTAAAAATCTATCTAACCTAGACGATGTTGTCCCGTTACTCCAAGTGAAACCATCTCCTTCCAACGGGAGATCAATCAATTCCTCTTCCATGATATAAGCTGAGAAATCTCTCATTGCCCTGGATTGCGTTTGGCAACCTGCCCTCTCAGCAGGCCGTCTGACCACGTTAAACCCCCCCCCCCCCCACAAACCCAAGGAGTCCCCCATACAATTCTTCCCACATCATAAGTCTGTCACATCTGTTATGCGGTCCATATACACCGGCAAATGCCCATCTATAATCATCCTCCACATTCTCAAACAAACAAGAAATAGAATGAATCCCCTCCTGGAAATCTAGACATGTCACTAGTCTTGAATCTCACATCATAAGAATACCCCAGCTGACCCATTAGCCCTCAACCCCTCCCATTTCACCCATCGACCACCCCACAAGGTTCTTATGATTGAGGTGTCCACATCCTTCAGCTTTGTTTCTTGAAGACATATTACACTACATTTCCACCTATTCAATAACCCCTTAATCACTCTCCTTTTGTCCGGATTGTTAAGACCTCTCACATTCCATATAAGAATTTTAAACATCATTCAAAACAACATCGGTTTGTGAACAAATCATACTCTCCTCCTTGAGTCCCCTTGACCAGCTACAACCCCTGCCTTTCCTGCTCCCCTCGGACACTGACCATTCAAGATTTTTAAGTTCTCTCTTGCCTATACTCCTACCGACTCCCTTACTCCTCCCCCCGGTAGAGCTAGCTCGGTTGTTCCACTGGTCCTCAATCCTGGCAAATAGCTGCGCCGCTTCTTCCTCCATACCCCCATAGGATATTCCCAAAAACTTGCGAAACCCTTTAAGTTTCCATTTAGCCCATTCTGAACTTACCATCTCCATTCCCTTTTCCGAAAGCCAATCTCCCCCATCCTAATTATCTCTACCCCTGGTCCTGCAGATGAAATAGGTTTTGCCTGATAGCACTCCAATGGCTCGATGTCGCAGATAATCCCTTCCCTTATGACGTCCACAGAATGAACTTCTAT
>BRYF01000010.1:12437500-12442500 GCA_030159135.1 Actinidia polygama
AGCTTCTACGAATCGTACAAGGAGGCTCAAAAACAGTGATTAATTGTATTCACCACTTATCAATTGGTACTACCATTGTTTGGTTCCTAGGAAACTGAGGGAAAAAGAAAAGATTTACATTTTCTCTCCACCCAATTGCGGGGTTATTTTTTCTTTATGTAGAAGTGAATTTGGTGTTTCTGTTGTAGCTCATCTCAGTTGAATCTTGGTTTTTCAGGATCAGGTCGAGAATTGGAAAGTAATGGCTATGTAAGTCCATCTATTAAAAATGTTTACGACTTTCTTCAATTGCTTGTGTTCCTTCTTGATTTCTTGATGGCATTCATTCTCGAGCTTCTATTTCTTTTCTTTGGGCTGTATTTAGATTAAGGATTTGGTAGCAAAGGAAAAAGTTCATGGATCCAACGGATCAAATTTAATCGTGTTCTTGAGCTACAATTTCTGTTCTTTAGGCTGTATTTGGATATTTGGATTAAGGATTTGGTGGGGGAAATAAAAAATAAAAGGAAAAAGTTCATAGATCCAACTGTTAAGATTTAATAGTTTTCCGTTACTTTTACTTTTCTTTTCCCTACACAAATTCCTTCCTAAATCCTTGATTCAAATAAATCCCTTCCTAAATCCTTGATTCAAATACAATGTTAGGCTGTGTTTGGATCAAGGATTTGGCGAGGGAAAAGGAAATGAAAATGAAAAAGGTATATCGTCCAATGGTCATGAACGGTTTGATCGTCTAACCTTTTCATTTCCATTTTATTTACCCTCACCAAATCCAGGATCAAAACACAGCCTTAAGGAGATATGGGAAAAGATGCGTGTATTGTGCTTGTGTTGTAAAGAATAATTTTGTAGAAAAATTAGGTTGGATAAAAAATAAGGTTGTATACTGATTCGGATTCTGTTGAATTTTTGACATAGAGTTGCTTCTGCTCCTGGAAAGGTCTTGATGACTGGGGGTTATCTTATTTTGGAGAGGCCCAATGCAGGGATTATACTCAGTACGAATGCTCGATTCTACGCCATTGTGAAACCACTTTACGAGGAAATTAAACCCGACAGCTGGGCATGGGTGTGTACCTGCATGGTCATTCTTGAAGTTTATATTTTTTATACTTAAAAATTGTCGGTTTCTTTATGTTTCAGGTTTTCTTGTTTCTTCTTTTCTCGTGTGTTATATCAATTTTTTGTAGTTGCTCGCTGCATTCAATAAACTGCTGGGAAT
This sequence comes from Actinidia polygama, assembly GCA_030159135.1. Lineage (NCBI taxonomy): Eukaryota > Viridiplantae > Streptophyta > Magnoliopsida > Ericales > Actinidiaceae > Actinidia > Actinidia polygama. The sequence goes on from BRYF01000010.1 coordinate 12,438,723, forward strand.
TTTTGGTGAAATGATGATTGTAGTGAATTGAGAAGATTAAAGTTGACATTGACATCAAACTTGGGGATAACAAACTATGACCCTTTAGTTCATTGATGGTTGCTTCACCAATTGGGTTGAACAATTAGGGTCTCTCTGACTCTCTCAAAGCTTGTCTCTGACAATATGGTCTTTAATTTACTTCTTGCGAATTATGGTGATGTGAAAATTCAAACTCATTTAATAGACATTTGTAGGCAAGGCAGTACTTGTGGGGGCAACCAAAGTTGAACTGCAACGTATATTCTAGTTACCAGTATATATATTGCAACCTGTCGTGGATCATTATTTTCAGTTTTCACTTTTCTGTCTTTGGAGAAAATAAATGAGAATTACTGCTCTTGTTTCTTAGGAAAAAGTAGCATGAAAAGATTTCGAGATATTCAGAACTCCCAAATGCATCGTAAGTACATTAGGGGAAACTGTCAATGTGATCCTTGATGATCAACCATGAGTTTTCACTGCATTTTGTGTATGTGATTCTTGCTCGCATGATTCTGCTGGTATCTTTTCGTATTAAGAAAATTGCTGCCTTGTTAGCTCCATAAGGGAATGTTGTTCTACCCCATTTTTCCGTTCTACCATAATGAATGCCCTTGTGTTGTTCAATTGTCTTCATGGCCTTTTCGGAATGGACAGGTGCGGAACTAACTTCTCAGATGCCAATAGAAACTACAGATATTTTAAACTTCAATTTACTCAATTGAATTTATCATTCACTAAATAACTTGTTGCCTTAGTACCTCCAGGAGGGGGTATTTTTATTATGATATATTTTTGAAAGGCTATATTTTTGTTCTTAGTATTTGTGATTATTGTTTTCTTCGTGCTCTTTCAGGCATGGACAGATGTAAAATTAACTTCTCCTCAGCTGGCAAGAGAAACTACTTATAAAATGTCACTAAAGCATTTAACACTTCAGTGTGTATCTTCGAGGTGAGTTTTTATTAATTGTAATATCCCTGAGTATATTTTATTAGTTGTAGTTGTGTTCAATAATGCGAAATCAAATAAGGTCCAAAAACTATTTGAGTTCTTTCTTTGATATTCAAATCATGGAAACAAAATAGTTTAGTCATTCATTGAGGTGATGCTTATCATTGTTGGTGTAAAATTTCAGCGAATCGAGAAATCATTTTGTAGAACATGCATTGCAATACTGTGTAGCAGCAGCCTATGCAACATTTGACAAGGATAAGAAGGATTTGTTACACAAACTACTTTTGCAAGGTAATGATTGATGTTTCATCTTTCTTGTGAAGATAAAAGTATTATGAATATTCAATGTCTCAACTGGATTAGTCTTGCAGGTCTTGATATTACGATCTTAGGTTGCAATGATTTCTATTCATATCGGAATCAGGTATCCAACTCTCCTATTATATTTCTAAAAATCTCAACTTTTAATTAATTTTAGTGGAATTTATTTACAAATTTTTTCCGATCTTATTCTTTCTCCTTTATTGCCTATAGATTCAGCAAGTATCCTATGATTCCTACCATGGTCGTGGATTTTTGTAATTTATTGTTTCTAGCACTAAGTCTATATTACATGGACCCAGGTAAGGGTGTCAGTTGTGGATGCACATCTAATGGTAGGAGCGTAGGACCCCTCAAACCTCTAATTGAAGGGTAACCAAACTAGGCAAAAAGAGGATTATATTTTTTATGTTTTAATCTCTTTGCCAGGTAAACTCTGTTTTATAGAACATAGGGTGTAAAAAAAAAAATGATTTACCATTCAACAAATTATATATATAATGACATTGTTAAATACAACTATATACCAAGCGTTTGATGGCAAGTATTGAACACATATTCTGTGCCCGACATAGGTGCTTCATTTATTTTGAAAACTCCAAGTAGAATAGCAATATAGCACTCAGTTGCTGACAATCAGCAAAGCGCGAGAAACAATTAGAAGTTTCATGCATCCTGATATATATATATATATATATATATATATATATATATATATTGCACTATCTATTGTGTAGAAATATTAAGGATATCCCTGCCAATAAGTAGATATTTACAGCTCTGATTTCTGATTTGTGGGTTTTGTTCCAAAATTATACCGAGACCGGACCGATAGAAATGAATATAATAATTAATCAGGCTTAACCTTTTGACTGAAGACCCAAATAATACAGACGTCAACAAATTATAGAAATCTAGGCATTCGCAGATAGTACTTTTGTTTCAAAAGGAAAAAATGAATTACAGCGTGCCCTTGGTGTTTTGGGATGGTATCAATTTCTCAAATGCTTTATAAAAATGTCATACTAAACTTTTGCGCGAGCTTTTAAGCTTGCTTTAAAGCTTTCAGCCAAACAGGGCTAAATGAAAGTTCCATTATGGCAAGTTGGCCAACATGGATTTCCAAGCCTCCCAAGAATTTGCTAATCTGAATTCTCTCTATCATTTGATGATTACAGAGGTTGATCCCAATGTGTTATACCTTGTTCTTTTGTCTTTGTAGATTGAAGCATGTGGACTACCTTTGACACCAGAATCGTTAGCTGCCCTTCCACCTTTTACGTCGATTAATTTTAACATTGATGAAGCAAATGGAGAAAATGGAAAGCCTCAAGTTGCGAAAACTGGATTGGGATCATCTGCAGCTATGACAACTGCAGTGGTTGCTGCTTTACTTCATTACATAGGAGTAGTTAATCTTTCGTCCCTATCTAAAGATCAACACCAGGAAATGGAGAACACTGCGGATCTTGATGTGGTGCATGTGATAGCTCAAACTGCTCACTGTATTGCACAAGGGAAAGTTGGCAGTGGATTTGATGTTTGCTCTGCTGTTTATGGGAGTCAACGTTATGTTCGCTTTTCACACGAAGTGCTGTCTTCCACTCAGGTCCTCTCTCTATGTTTACATACATTTATATTTGTACTGGTATGCATATAATATGCATAGATGTTTCTATTTACAATGATAATGTTGTGGCTCTCTCTCGCTTTTCAGAATACATTCCGGAAACCTATTCAGGGTATATCTCAGTTTCTTAACTTGACTAGCGAAGTAGAACTGACAAAGTATCACAATTAGGTAAGTGGTTTTACCAAGTTGTCAAATTGGAGAACGTGGGATTATCAGCAGAGCATTGAGAATCCTAAGATATAAAACCTGAGAAACACGTGAAGTACTAAAATAGATGTATAATAGATTTTTCAAATAGACGAAGAAGAGGCCTTAAAACACAAAAGAATTATAGAAACCTATTAAAACCATATAAAGCAGATAAATTCTGAAGATCACCCTAATAACTTTCTGCTGCAAAATGTTCTGTAGTATGAAATGATTGTTTCTGATGTGGTATCAACATAACCATGTGCGTTTTGGACATTTGTGATAGCGCTGGTTCCACTTGGGAATTCCTCATTATTTATCAATTATTAAAAAATGGCATGAAAAATATTTATGTTAGCAAATATCAAGAGCTCTGTGACAGAGCTAATGATTTGAGGAAGTTGTGAACATGGAAAACAAAAGAAGGCTATAAAGTTACGCAAGACTGCATTTTTTGTAGTGGCCTTCACGGGACCACATTGCAGTGAGTGCTACAGTTTAAGATTGTCCTTTGGCAGCTTGTGAGTCTCTAGGCCATGTAGGTGTATCAGATTGATGCTATCTCTGATCTTTGTAAACATTGTCATCATTTTAATGCTGGCACATGTAGTGCAACAAGGTAGTATCTTGACAAAAATGGCAGGAACTTGTTTCTGA
>BRYF01000010.1:12505000-12510000 GCA_030159135.1 Actinidia polygama
TTTCGACGAGTGGCTATGTTGCAAAAAGTATTTTTTCTTGTAGTGTATGGACACCTCCTCAAATTAACCTAGAGAATCTAAGCTAACATGCTAAAAGTAAAGTTCACCAACAAAATGTAGAAAAACATGAAAGCAATGCTGATAATATAAAATTGAACTTGAATTATACGATAAACAACATGTAACAACAAATCTATGAACAATTAACAAATGGAAATCAAATTCTAAAAAATATAAACTTAAACCGAAATGCAATTAATGAATAAGTACAAGAATTGAAAAACAAGACCTGAACTGAATTCAATTAGGGTAGAGGAAAGCTTCACAAACTCTGAACTTCAAACGGAATTGAAATCGGACTAGAATTGCAATCTAAATTGAAGAAATCGTTGCAAGAACTAGAGAGAGAAAGTAGAAAGAGTAGGACCTACTGTAAGAACTAAATTTAAAGAAATGACTTCATCCTCCACAACACTTGCACTTATTTATAGATAAGTAATCGACTTAGGTGATATTACAAATAAGCCCTTGTCTTTTTCTTAGTACCGGTACATCAAGGTACCAATACCTATTTAAAGTGGTACCGGCAAAAAAGTGTACTGATTGCCTTCTATTGGTACTGGAACAGGACAACACCGGTACACTTCCTAGCACCGGTACACATTTTGGCACCGATATAGGAATAAAGTGGTACTAGTACTCATTCTGTTTTCCGCAGTTCCTCTTCCTTTTGATCTCTTCTCTCCTTTCTTTTGCTTTAGGACTCTTTAGATCGTCTCCTTGGCTTGTGTACATTGTCACTCTTCCTCTAGTCAGTACTAATACATCGAGGCACCGATACCTATTTAAAGTGGTACCGGTACAAAAGTGCACTGATTGCCTTCTAGTGGTACTAGAAAAGGACAACACTGGTATACATTCTGGTACCAATATAGGAATAAAGTGGTATCGGTACTTATTATGTTTTTTGCAGCTCCTAATTTTTTATCTCTCTTTCCTCTATTTTACTTTAGGACTCGTCAGATCGTCTCCTTGGCCCATGTATGTTGTCACTCTTTCTCGACATACGTACAAATCATTGTTTAACATGGATTACTTACAATCAACACAACCACACTTTGCATGCAATAACGAGAAATAACCGAAGAGTTAAATGATTTAACATACCAAATTAGGGAATTAAACTATAAACTATATATAAACTATGATATAATCACATGGCCTAAACGCATGTGCCACAATTTTGTAGTAACGATGCATCATCCCCAATATCACTGCAAATCGGTTGTTGGTCCACCTCTCATTGTACTCCCGTTAAGAAAATACAGCATCACAATCATAACACCCTTTATAACCTTTAAAGCTCCACATTTTATCGTCACACGATAGCCATTGGACTCTAAGGTACCTAACAAGATGATATTCTTCTTCGAGTCTGGTACATACCAAACATCAGACAAAGTGAGAACAGATTCATCATGCACTTTTAATCTAACTTTTCCCTATCCCAAGAGTCTTATAGGCATGATCATTACCCATAAAAATTGGACCTCTATCTAACATCTTAATGCTAGAGAACCCTTTTTGATTGGGGCACACATGATAGGTACAAGCAGAATCCATGGTCCATTCATCACTCTCGGCCACAAACGCCGATCCTAACAATGCCAAGTCCAAATTATCATCATCTAATTGTGCTATGGTGGATTTCAGTTGTTCTCTTTCCCATACAACTTAGGACAATCCTTCTTCCAATTCCCTTTATTGGGATAAAACGAACACTCATCAATCGCCGGCTTACCAGAACAAAAGTCTCCTCTCGATATGGAACAAGCTTTGCCTCTACTAGCTTTCGATTTTCTACTATCAGACCTACCCCTAATAGATAGGGCTTCACCAAATGAATCTTTATGGGCCTGCTTATCCTTTTTATGATACGCATTATTCACTAGAGCATTAAAGATATCATCAAACTTAATCTCATTTTTTCCATACAACAACAGTAATCAGGTGATCATACGTATCGAGAAGATAGTTCAACAACAAGCTTTATCCTTATCAAGGAGTTCAACATCTAAATTCTATAAATTAGCGAAAATCTTATTGTAATCATTCAAGTGTTCAATCATCGATATACCTGAACGATACTGAAAACAAAACAACTTCTTCTTCAAATAAAGACAAGTCTCTACTCTCTTGGTCATGTACTTGTCCTCGAGCTTCTTTTATAGATCTTTCACCCTTATTTCCTGAATCACAAAATACTTTTAATCCTTCACTAGACACAACCTGATAGTAATGCACACTTGCCTAATGATGCCATCCCATTTTTTTGTCGATATACTCCTCAGGTTTGTCCTCCAATGCAATATCCAACTCCTGTTAGGTCAACACATCATGATCTTCAGATTGCCACATGCTAAAGTTATTCGTACCATCGAACTTCTCTACCTCAAAAATAGCATTTGACATCGTGCGTCTCGAGTTTGTGCAAGAGAATGCCTCACTCGACACAGATTTTTTGATAGATTTGCTAGTCCATAATTTGGCGGTAGGATTTGTAGACGACATCATCTACTCCAATAATTAAGCCCAAAATAATTGCTACACGAATCCTAGATTGTCACCTAGAGCTCTGATACCAATTTGTTGCGTGAAAGTGTCGACAAAGTTCAAATTATAATTGGCTAAAATTATGAGATGAAGAACAAACAATTTAATCAATGCAAATGAAGAAAGAAAGAAAGCTAACCAATCACACAAGATGAGATATACGTGGTTCGGTAAGATGCCTACGTCCACGAGCAGTTACACTGTAACACCCCGCATCCGTAAATCCCATTAATTACGTATATTATGACGTGTATAATAATTAAAGGGAGTAATATAGGTTTAACGGTCTAAATGAACCCATTTAGGTTAGCCAATATTCAAAAATCCTAAACTTATAAATTCTGCCCAGGATCCTTCTTAGCGTTCGAACGCCAGGATGAGCGTTCGAACGGTCGAGTATTTTGCCTAGGCGTTCGAACGCCCATTGACAGCACATTGGGAGCGTTCGAACGGTAAGGCCAAAAACCCAAATTTCAAGTCTCGCATGTTTTGAACTGTAAGCAAGAGGGTTCGAACGCCCGAGCCCAGAATCCTTCTTAGCGTTCGAACGCCAAAAAGGAGCGTTCGAACGCCCACAGTGAAAACGGGGAAATGAAAAAGGGAACACGAACTTAAAATGGGGAAAACCACATGGGATCATTTCCCAACACAGCCTTTACAACCACACATATATACACTTACTTCTTTACTTCCTTCACTTCCAATACACACACACACGTATACGGAGAGAGAGAGAGAGAAAAGAGAAGAAAGAAGAGGAAGAAAAGAGAGAGATTGGAGCTTGAGGGAGGAGCTCAACTCAAGCTAGGAAGCCATTTTTGTAAGCTCAAGGAAGCATTAAGAAAGGTATAAACACATTACCCATGCATTTGGGCATATATGTATACTTAGGTTTTTAGTTATTTTGAAACTAGATCTACTAAGTTAGGTTTCGAATTTAAGGCCCATTTTAAGGTATGATAGTGTCCTTGAGTGGTGTATTGTACCCTCAAAATATTGGAAAGATTCAAGTTAGCTGATAGTGAATTGGTATAAAATTCAAGAACCAGTCACTGTTCATGTCACTGGACGCAGGGAGCGTTCGAACGCCCAAGAACAGCGTTCGAACGGCCAAGCGTTCGAACGCCACTGGTAAAGCACTTTTGAGCGTTCGAACGCCAAGACCATTTTTAGGTAGAATTGGCCTTTTCCCTTAAGACTTAGTAAATTCAACCATAACATGTTAAACTCTTTAACTACCTTTTGAGAACTTAGGGTACATGTTTAAGATGGTTAGACCTAGAACGAAGGCAATTAAGTCAAGTCGAGGATTTTTATCAATTTGATTTGTAACACTAGCCTTATTGAACATAGTAATGACGTATTGTCCCTTATATATGTAGGAACGCCGAGCGTAGAACCTAACCAAGGAATCCCAGGTGAGTAACACGATGCTATGAACAAAATTATGTATTTTCAAAACGTCTTCAAAGTATATTATGTATGTACAACCGTTTTCCATGCTTTCAATGCATCAAATGTATTTGTAATGTAAATGCCATGTCTTGCAAAGGTATGCAATTGTTTATGCTATGTATGAAAACCCATGGATGTTCGGTTTATACGAAAACAAATATGTTCAAATTATATGCATGTGACACTCGGGGTCCTCACTGACGGGAATTAAATAAAGTCAGTCAGTCCTAAAAGGTAGATGGGAGGACGTGAAATAAAGCCATCTACAAAAGAGATATCTCAGGCCTAAAGAGCCACCCGACCTATATGGTCACCATGTCATGCCGGGTTGTTACGTTTTTATGATATGCTATGTATGTTTATGAAAGCATGTGATGCCATGTTTATGAAAGTTAAATGTTCAAGAAATGTATACGATGCTCACATTGCTTACGCTATGCTATGTTATGTATGATATGAAAATGATCCATGGTATTTTACGTTCATGCATTCGTTGTTATTCACTAAGCTTTGGCTTATGTTTTAGAAAAACAAATTTCAGGTAGTCAATCCGAGGAGCCGAAAGGAGGTTGAACAAGTCAGACTTAGTTTTGTAAGCCCGAGAGGCTTTATGTTGTATTGTGAGGGCGAGACCCTATGTTATGTATTTAGTCTATGTAAGTTTGAAGTTGATTTGGGATGTGTGTAAATTGAACTACATAGGCACAGCTCTGTACACTGTATGGACACACACACTTTGTTATTTTAGATACTATGACGTTTCGGCGAAAAGAAAAATTATTAGCATTATAAATGCACATGCACAGGTGATCAACCGGAAGAAATGGTAAGTTGGCCTTGGTGGGTCAGCCGCCGGCCATCACGCGCCCACGATCCGCATAGACCGGGTTGCGGGGCATGACATACACAGTCAAAGTTTTCACTAATTCAAT
>BRYF01000010.1:12535000-12542500 GCA_030159135.1 Actinidia polygama
TCAAAGTAATAGAAGCCACTTCGCTCAGACCTGTCATCCATATTCTTCCCAACCTAGAGGTCTTGAAAGACACAATACGTAGGAAAAAAGGTAACTGAACATTTCTAAGACTGGGTAAGTTTACTAACAAATAAAATATTAAATAAAAACTTAGGAACATGTAAAGCAGACGATAAGGAAAGAGAATAACACAAATTAGCAGTACCGGAATCAGTAACATTAGAAGTAGATCCATCCGCAAGGGTCACACAAGATGGATGACCAGCGGGAGAGATATCTGACATGACGAAAAAAGTGTATGTTATGTGAGTGAGGCACCGAAATCAATGACCCAAGGACTTTGGGAAGCACTGGTTTGCGCTAGAGTAATAGTGGCAAGAGACTGGGCGGTCAAGAGGCGTTGGTATTTGTCCGCAGAGATAGTCCAACATCAACCTTGGGAACAACAGCAACCTAATGGGTAGCAAAATGACCATGGAGATCCTATAAACAATCAACAATATGTCCTGGTTGCAATGAGAGCAAAACGAGGACCAAGATGACCACAGCCATATACCCTGAATCACGAGCCCCACGACCAAAACTATGACTGTTACAAGGATAATCACTGCTAGGGCAATTGAGCCGACCAGGGGGACGAGAAGGACTACTAAATGCAGCCAAAGCAAAGCGGTCAGTAAAAGGAGCAACGGATGGTAAAGTAGCCTGGCGGAGACGACAGAAAACCTCACTAATGGAGGGGAGTTGCTTAGCTCCAAGAATCTGAGATCGGGCAACATCGAAGGAGGGCGAAAGACCAGAAAGGGAACGAGTCACCCACATGGACTCTCACTGTTGCTTCATAGCAGCAATATAAGAAGAAATAGGCTCAATCAATCAAATCTCCTCGCAAACATCCCGGAACCGGCCATAGTAATCTTTTAAGCGACATTCGCTAAGAGAGAGAAAAAAGTCCCATGAAGCTCGTGGGCATGCCGCAAATTTCCAACACAAGAAACATCTCCTTAGCCTGATCCCAAACCAGTTTGCCATGATCAAATATACCAAACTGCTACTACTCCGAGGCTCCATACTATTCCACATACGAAGACAAATTCGAGCATCCTCGACTTTCCAAGGAGCATATGAAAGATTCATACGATCAGGAGGAGCATCAGTCAAATACGTATCCAGCCCCTTAGCCATCATATAAACGTCAAAAGATTTGGCCCATGGGGCATAATTACGCCTATTGAGCCGAATAGCAATAGACATAAACTCTGGCCCCCAAATAGAATCAGAAATAGAACTAGCAGTGAAACAAGAACCAGAACTAACAATACCAACAGTATCGGAGCCAACGAATTTCATCTCCATAGCAAAATCAACAAGGGGTAGACAATCAAATAAAATAACCAATAGCAAGAGGGAGCAACAAACCAACAACAAATAACCAGCAAAACAACTAACGAATAAACGGAACAAAATCAGCAACAAATTAAATCATACCAAGCGATTGGGCAACAAGACACAATCAAACATCGGAGCCGATATGGTCTTCAGAAATACTCAAACAAGGAAGAACCCAGCAAGAACGAACACAACAATGCAAATCGAACCAACAGTAGACATCGTATTCGAAGCCCAAGAGAACTTACAAAAAAGAGGAATCGCAGAAGTGTAGAGACTACTCCTAGTCAACTGTCAACAACAAATAAGCCTAGGCAAAGGTAGAACTACAGTCGAAAAGCCTGGTAAGGCTAGGCAAGGCTGAGCAAGGCTGCGACGAACCAGAAACAAGCTCCAACTGGACTGGAAAAGGTCCGACCGGACTGGAAGAGCTCGAACTGACCTATTAGAGTCCAGATCGAACCTTGACAAGGCTGGATGAGCTCCGATGAGCCTAGTTCAGGCCAGATCAAGACATGACTGGACTAAATACCCTCAGGCAAGCCTCTGACGAGGCTATATAGAGCCAGGCGAGCCTCCGACGAGGCTGTACAGACTCAGGCGAGTCTCCGACGACGATGAATAGGTTCGATTAGGCCAAATCAAGGCTGCAAATGGTCTGATTTGGCCAAATCAAGGTTGCTGAAGTTTGATTAGCCCAAATTGAGATTCGATTAGGCTGTAGAAGGGTCGACGAAGTTCGATTGGAGTCGCCGTAGACAGGTTTGTGTTGTACGGTGTAGGGTTAGGGTGATACCATGTGATTAAAGTGTATAAGATGTTAATTAACCCCCATACTAAAAGTTATACATATAATGGTTGAGATTACACTCCACTCCTCTTACTACTCATCACACACACATATTACTACCTACACCCACTACTATATATCTAACAATTGGGAAGCATGCTCAATGAACAGGGTTTCAAATCGTGATATTGAGTAGCGCATCAATATCAATGATACAACCAAATATCGGTTAATATCATACAATATCGGTTGATATATGGGTTAAATGTCGGTATTAGAGGTCCTAAATCCAGATACCCATCGGCCATTACGTAACACATGGGCCGTTATTTAAAATCTTGCATATTATGAATACAATGCTCTTTCAAATATTTTTAACCAAACATGCCAATTGAGTTGAAAGAAAGTTTTAAAGGATTGCTAAGACTTGCTGTGTATATCAAGATATGTACAAAATGTTGGACGTTTAAGACTTAACATGTTCAAAAACTGAATCTAGTCAACATAGGAATATTGTGATAGATTAGTGAAATGAGAAGAAAAGATAAAACAAGAAATGAAATTAGAAGTGGCAAATGAAATAAGGAAGCACTTTGGAGGTCGTATGGGCATGTGCATATTGGCACATAAATTTCAACTCGGGTCCATTGGCCAAGACATGTACCACGTTAGCACATAAATTTTGACTAAGGTCTACTGGCCAAGATATGAGCCATGTGGACTTTGCAAATATACATGCAGAACCGATATAGAAGATGTTGCACCAAATTCACGCAACTTACAAAGCCAAATTGAATTCGAGGTCAGGTACATACCGATGATGAACTGGAAAAACTCGAGGCCAATCAAAAATTAACATTCGCAGGGCCAAAGGCAAGGTTCTAAAAACTCGAGGCCAATCAAAAATTAACATTCGCAGGGCCAATCTATAGAGGCCATCACATACAGAAGAGGAGAAAACCATCGGGATCAGAAGAGAGCAACAGATGGGAGAAATCAAAGGCAATTAGAAGCAAAGATCTAAGGAGAAGTGAGAAACTGAGATAGCAAAATTCAAGAAGTATTCAACAATTGTCAATCACTGGAGTTCAAGAGACATATACCGAGGAATTATGTAGAGATGGCGCATCTTGGGTAAAAGGTTCCAAACCTCTTGGTATAACTATATAGGGATAGCATTCCATGTAATCAGGGCTCTAAACCCAGGACATCAATGAATGAAATGTCTTCTTTTAAATCTCTTACTTTGCATTAGTTTTTGAGTACTCAAAAGAATGAACGATGGTTATTTACAGAACCTTCGAAATGTAAACTGGTCATTTTGCGGCTGAAATTTTTACATTTCGAAATATGTGTCGATAGTGCAACCGCAATGTAGACCAACCGCAAAGCAAATGAGGAAGAATGGCATGATCCGCATAAAGGATGCATTTATCTAGTTGCCCCTATTAATTAGGACAAAGACTTTTCAAGTAAAGTAATGCCTACTGAAGGCCATCATCCAAGGCACTAGGTAGTTACAAAACGATCTAAGCTTTAATAATATTCAAACAAGGAAATCATCCTATTACATCCAAAAACAAATAACCGTAAGGAATGAAAAAGAGGGTGAAGGCAAGCCTTGGTGTGACCATAAGCTTGCTCCATTCTGACCTAGGTGTCATTGGTTCCAACACGGAAACAGCCTTACCACTGCATACATTAGACCCATCTCAGACCTTGCAGTGGTGAGAGCCTTATGCATGGTGCACTTGGCTGCCCTTTCAATGAATAAGAGGTTAAGTTGTCCCATTTTGTCTGCAAAATGATGCACCCGAATTAACTAATATGTTTGGAAGGGAGTGTTTCGGGGGAATACAACAGCAGCCACAAAAAACCTTGATGCAAAAGAACCGTGTAAAAAGTGCCTATAGAGAATAAGGAGCAAAATCTTAATGCAGATGGAGCAAGTGAGATTTCATTTGTAAAGAAAGATTAAAGGATAAAAACTTAACTTCCACCGAATCATGATCATAATGAAATTAAATCTTCAGAAATCTGTACATTTACCAAGCTATGATTATTATAAAGGAATGTGTATAACTAAATATTAACCCCTTCACCAAAATGTACAGCACAACCACCATTCTGAGTTCATGGCGTTACTTTCAAATAACCACGTACCATTAAAGGACAGCTTCCCTCCTTGAATAGTGAGAGTGCCATTGTACGTGCATTCTGTGCTTTGTCGCCATGGATAGAAACTACTTTCCAACCCCTTGATGCCAAAATAGTAAGAAAGATTAAGATATGACGACCCTATAGTAAACCTTTTTGTTCATGTACAATAAAGAAGCATTTATAACCAATCTTCCATGGATGGTAGTTCCATGGAAACAGTTCATCAGGTTGATGAAACGTAAAGATAAGCAACAAGTACCTTCTTTGAAGCATAGTTTCAACGCGGGCTGCTTCCTTCTTGTACAACACAAAAACCAATACTCTGTTTCTGCTTAAAAGAGAGACAGCATGAGGCACTGTTTCAGCAGGAATGATACAGCCCAATCTCGTAAAATATGGTAAAAAATGAAAGACATTCAAGTGTTTTTCCTTTTTGCAAGGTATTGAACATTTGCAACATAGTAATGATACACTAAACAATCTATTATGGATTAAAACAATGGAACTACGTGAGTTAAAGATTAGATTACTACAACTGAAATGGTGGTAACACCTTCAGCTAGTAGCAAGCATGGGTATATGAAAAGATTTCCAAAAACCAGTTTTAATCTATTAAATGTAATGAAGAATGGTTGTTTAAATTCATCCACAGTTTACTGAAACTCAGAATAAATCTTAAAACCAATCAAAGGAGGATAAATAATAGAAATGATTAGCAAACCTCTGTGACTTATGGTATTTCTCCAACAAAGAGATCAAACGCTCATCACGTGACCTATCATCCAAAACCTACAAAATTTAAAAAGGAGGAATCAATACTAGCTGTTTACAACCATATATACAACAAAATCATCCGAGAGTAATATAGACTTCAATAAACCACAGCTCTAACTACACCTCCACTATCTGCATGACATCATGGTTGGCAGCTAAATCCTCCGAACCTACAACCACCTGAAACAAAGCTCATCTTTTCAAACAAGAAACTAGAAAATATAGAACAAATTGATGCCGTGCTCAAAGACCCACACCTTAACTGGATTGGGATCCATGAATTCCTGAGCTAATTGATGAACAGGTAGAGGCCAAGTAGCACTAAACATAACCATTTGACGAGCTGCATAGGTTTGGGAGTCATCAATCACTAATCCAAAAATAAATTTTCCAAGAGGCTGAAGCAAAACAAATACACATAGATTTAAAGGCTTTATGAAGAAGGGATAACAAAACAATTTGAAGTTAACTATAGAACAGGTAATTAAATGCTAGCTAATACGAGTAAATCTCTCTCGTTTAATTGTCAAGGCTTGCAAAGCATTATCAGGCATTTTTTTGAGACACTTTATTGGAAACTTGGTAGACATGTTCCATAATGTCTATTGTATGCAGACCCATAAATACATATTCTTGTCTACTAAGGATATCTGGCATTAGCATAAAATCTAGCCGCACAAGACGGAAAATTTTGGGCCTATCCTGAAAAAGCTTTCAGTATCAATGAAGAAACACAGGTACACATGTTGTGTCATTGGTAAAGAGTAAGAAGTAGTTGATTATCTGAATCGTATAAGTGCATACAGGAGCTACAAACCAACAGACAGCGGGCTTAATATAACTGCCAGCTAATATGCTTCTGGGTAGAATTATTTGCTGCACTAACATGAGTGGTTTCAAACAACCAAAGAATAAGCTGGATATTTTTGGACTTTAATTGGCAGGCTACTGAAAAAGGTATAATAATATGCAAACTGCAGATCCAAAAGGCTTGACAAATTACCATTATGTGGCCTAATGAGCATCAACTAGAAGAATTCTTGCCCAAGGTTAAAGAGAGTTAGGAAAAGAATTACCCTAGCAAATACCTAAAACAAGGAACAAGATTAATAAACAAAGACAGAGCAAAAGAGGGGTAGGGGATGAAATAAAAACTTTAATGCGCACAACTTAAAAGCGAAAGAGGAATTTTGTTTTTTTTTTCTTTTCATTTTTTTGTTGTTGTGGGGTGGGTGGGTGGGTGGGTAGAGAACATTAAGGGGAAAAAAGAGGAAGAAATATTGATTTACGGATTCATAACCAGCAACATAGTTATCTGTAATTACTCTCAACAACGTTCCAAGTTTATGATCATATCACTCTAACCACAGCAAAGGAAATCTGTTGCAGTTACTCAAAAAGACTAAAACTAAAAAGTGAGATGAGGATGCCATGTGTTTACTACAATATGATAACAGCTAATGAAAGGGCAAAAATGAAAAGGCAGAAACAAAAATAAACAAAAGCGAAAAAAGAAAATTAAGTTATGCAACATACCGGAGCATGTTTGGCTCAATATAGAGCGAACTTCTGGCTCGAAGCCCATGTCAAGCATCCGATCAGCTTCATCTAGAACCTGCAGAAAGGAAATCAGTTAATCACTAGTTGAGGGATTGGTATGCTAAACGAAAAATCAATTCATATAAATTCACATATTCAGGTTAGATAGAGTTAAATCACTAATAGCCTAATAGCTACTGATCCAAGAAGAAATATATGGGCTATGAAGCTTTCAACCTTCTGTTTTCATCCTGTGCCCCTCAAGAGGAGACAACATTAAGAACCTTCTAGAAAAATAATTCACCGATATAGTAACCAACTAGGACTAGAAAAATATGAAAAAACAAAAGGTGTATAAATAAATCTAACGAGCTAGTTTACAACCATGAAAAGGCTCCAAATAGATACTGTTAGGTCACCGATTGTCCCCAAAGCTAGCAGTTAGGAAATAGGCCCAAAAATGTATATCAAGCCTTCGAACACCCTGCCTCACATGCAACCCCACATCTTCCACGTAGAGATGCAAACATCCATACATGCATTGAAGAAAGAATGCAAAGAAGAGAAAAGGAATGCAACCGGAGAGACTTGATCCCAAGACGTTAGATCACCGATTGTCCCAAAAGGTTGTTAAGATGTTAGGAAATGCGAGCAACAATATATATCAAGCTTTCCCACATAAACAAATGTGGAATTCTCCAGCATTAGAAGAAAAACAGGAACTTCTTGAAACAAGAAGTTTCAAGCAAAGAAATATTATAAACAAGACCCAACTATTCCTAAAAAGGAAAAATAAAGAAATAACAATTCGCACAGCCAAACCTTTTTAAACCTCAACACAGAAGTCC
>BRYF01000010.1:12625000-12630000 GCA_030159135.1 Actinidia polygama
CATTGCAATGATCCGCCAAGGCCATATGGGGATGAGCAGGAAAGATTTGATAAGGTTTTTAGTTTGGTAGAGGAACAAGGGCGCTACTCAGTCCCAACGTCCTCGAGTCTAAATCTTTTCACCAGGTTTTTGGCCCTCCCAAATCTATGACATCTGGGAATACTGGTGGGGTCCGACCTGCAGGCGACACATCTAGCTCATAAGGCAACTTGGGTGAGTCCCGCCCATCCCGTGATGAACACATTTAGCGCGGCGGTCATTCCTGAGATGAATCACTAGAATACCTAGGAACCATTAAGAAGAAATTAAGGAGGATCTTACATTACATCCCTGGTCTAACCTTGCTAAGGTAGTCAGGGGGAAAATCCGAGACCCCATCTTAGGTATTTGGCTAACTAGTTCGAGCTCAAACTCGAATTCCAAATCGGAGTCTTGGTCGGACTCAAGGCTACCCACCGAGCTTAGATCGGATGATACTGCCTCTTGTCTTTTCTAAGTGTTTAAATTTCTTTGTCTGGCATTTGTTTTTACTTTGCAACTATGTCGAAGAGAATTATCTTCAAGAAGTTCGGTGAAAACGTGGAAAAATCAAAGAGCGCGGGTTCGGCAATGAGGTCCACCCTAGTAAAAGGGGTGGTGATTGACGAGAAACGTCTAAGGGAGGATTCCAGCAGCTCGCCTAGCACAAAAGGTGAGGCAGCCGATAACTCCAAGGGGAAGGAGCTGCCACGGTGCCCAAGGCCAGGAAGAAGGCAGCAAAATCTAGAGATGCGGCGAGCCTGAGAGTCACTCATGTGCCAAAGCCTAGGGAGGGCACTTCGGTTAATCATGTCGAAGGTTTGAGGCCCACAGCCTCTTTTCTAGCGAGCCCATCAATCGCCGAGAAGATTTTGAGGGGAGTAATCTCACCTACTGACCAAGAGAAGGTGAAGCAGTTAACCTTGGATCAGACGGCCACAAAGTTCTTCCACGCTATGGGCTAGGTACTACCTCGGCTCCGACCTTGGTATTCTCCTTAACATTTTATCATTTGGTTTAGGGCGTCCTAAAATATTCTTTTTTAGCAGGCACTTGTGTTCGGGTCCTCCCTACTTGTTTGGGGCAGGGGAAGCATTGGAAGAATCGTTTCTTCAGCAAGGTCAGGCTGCGTCTCTAGAGGGCGAGGCATCTTGTTTTTAGAAGATGGCCACCGACCAAGAAAGGAAATTGGACGAGTCTCAAGCTCGGGAGCAGCAGGCACCTAACGAGGTATCCAAGATGAAAGATGATCGAGACACCCTTGCCGAGAAGTTGAAGAAATCGAGGATCCTAGTGGTCGAGTTATAGGAAAGCATGGCTCAATCAGAGAAGTTTGCCATGGAAGAGTTCAAATCCTCGTCTGAATTGGAGGTGTCAGTTGAAGGTGCTGCCTCCAGTTACTTTGGTGAGGGATTTGACTTTTGCAAATGGCAGCTTCATCGTCATCATCCCGATATTGCCATTGACTTGGAGAATATGGGCCTGGACTACAATTTGCTCGAGGAAGAAGACGAGGAGAGGGAGAGGGAGAGGGAGGAGATGGAAAGAGAGGAGAGAAAGAAGGAGATAGAGAAGAGAGAGAAAGAGAGAGACGGGGAGAACAACCCCCTCCTTCCTTAAACACTTGTATTTATTTTTTATTTTTTATTTTTTTTAATAGCGAGATGTAACCCTTGGAACTTTTAAATGAATGAAAATCTCCATTCCTCATTCTATTTCTTTCTTCTCATTTGGTTGTATAGAATTGGAAAATACTACTTGGTTAATTGGAGAATATATTAAAAAGGCGAACTTCAAACCTAATTATGGCGATCAAATAACTCGGAGAGTTCGATTAATAAGCCATGTGAATTTGTTACCTTGTGTCAGTATGGCAAAATATTTAACCAAGCAATTTATTTTCTGGTGATCAAGACGCCTTATCACTCTAAAATGAATGGGCATTCTTGATATTGTCGACATCCACGTTGGCGATCAAAACCCCTTATCACTTTGAAATGAATAGGCGTTCTTGATATTGGCGACATTCACATTGGCGATCAAGACGTCTTATCATTTCTCAATGAATGGACGTACTTGATATTGGCAAAATCTGAGTTGGCGATCAAGATGCCTTATCATTTTGAAATGAATAGGCGTTCTTGATATTGGCGACATCCTCGTTGGCGATCAAGGTGCCTTATTATTTTGCAATGAATGGGTGTTCTTGATATGGAAAAATCCACAATGACGATCAAGACGCCTTATCATTTCTCAATGAATGGGTGTTCTTGATAATGGCGAGAACCGAGCTGAATGGCAATATAAAATTTCTAATATTTGGTGATATAAATAGTTGGCAAATAATGGCGATAAAATTAAATGAAATTGTATTACTTCATCTTGAGAGTTTGGAGATTATTACACGCATTTGGAGATAATCGTATATAGACTGACGACTTTATTCTTGCAACGACCAACGAAGTCACTAGTAATATTTCTTCAAATGCTCTCCATGGGTGAGGCAATGCCTTTCCGTTCATGTCTTCCATACAATACGTCCTCGGTCTTGACACTTTGATAACCTTATAGGGACCTTCCCATGTAAGACTAAGCTTTCTGGCGTCCAGCTTTTTAGTGGATATAGTAACTCTCCTCAGGATTAGATCTTCAAGTATAAAAGATTTGTGCATTACCCTCCGATTGTAATATTTTGCGACCTGATGCTTGTATGCTGCTTGGGTATTTCTGCTTGCTCCCTCTTTTTGTCAATGAGATCAAGGTTGAGCCTCAGCTCGGCATCGTTGTTCTCTTTGTTGAAGTTTGAAGCTCTAAAGTTCGGCATTCCTATTTCCACTAGGATAACATATTCTGTCCGATATACCATATAGAAGGGCGTCTCGACCATAAGGACTCTACTCGTAGTATACTATGCCCAGAATATGCTCTGCAAGTTTTCTACCTATTCCCCTTTGGATTTTTTCAACCTTGTCTTCAAATTACTCAGGATCGTCCTGTTGGTGACTTCCACTTGACCATTCGCTTAAGGATGACCAAGCGAGGAGGAATGATGGGAGATGGCAAAATCCGAGCAAAATAGCTTGAACCCATCGTTGTCAAATTGCTTGGCATTGTCCAAGACGATCACCTTGGGAATTCCAAACTAGCAGACGATGTTTTTCCATATGAAATTCCTAGTGTTCTTCTCTGTAATTTTGGCGAGGGGCTCTGCCTCTATCCACTTTATGAAGTAATCAATGGCGACAATCATAAACTTCCTTTGTAATGGAGCTTAAGGCAGACGTCCAAGAATATCAATCTCCCATTGGGCAAACGACCATGGACTGGTCATCGGCACCATCTTGGTGTGAGGGAGATGACTTACCAAGGCATACCTTTGACATTTGTCACATCTCCTAGTGTATGTCGCCGCATCCCGTTCCATCTGAGGCCAAAAGTAACCTTGGTGAACTGCTTTCCTTACCAATGATATCGCCCTAGAATGATTTTCGCAGATGCTTTCATAAATCTCTCTCAGCACATATTCCCCTTTTTTAAGTCGGAGGCACCTTAGGAGAGGCTCTGAAAAATATCTTTTATACAATATGCCATGGAGTACAAAGTTTTGCAGACCTGTATTGGATTCGGTGAGCTTAAAGCTTATCTGGCGGCAGTGTCCCATCTCGGAGGTAGGTGATGATATCATCTATCCATGTCGGGCTCTCTTCAGTTTGGCAGACTAGTTTGACACTCTCAATGCTTGGATTGGAAAGAATTCTAGAGGTACTCTCCTATCCGCGATGAGATCAAGGGCTGGGGCGTGGTTGACCAGAGCATCAGCTTTTTTGTTTTCTTCCTTATGGATTTGCCAAATTTTAAAGTATTTGATCTTGACCCTCATGTTCTTTACTTCGTCCAGATAAGCTATCATCCAAGTATCTTTGGCGAGGTAGTCTCCTTGGATTTGATTTACTATAAGTTTGGAATCACTGAAGGCGTCCAAGGATTCTACTCCCAAATATGTCACTACTCTGAGTCCGGCGAGGAATGCTTCATACTCGACTTCATTGTTAGTAGCTTTTAACCCAATATGAATGGCATACTCCATTTGCTCGCCTGACGGGTTTTGGAGGGCAAATCCTGTACCACAGCCATGTTGGTTTGACGACCTATCCACGAATAACTTCCATCTGGCAAGGTTCTCATCTAACTTTTGGTATTCTTTTAGAGTTTTTACTTCGGGGGGGGGGGGGGGACCACCTCTGGTTCAACTACATGTGTGAATTCGACAACAAAATCTGCTAAGGCTTGGGCTTTGATTGCCATTCTTGGTTTATAATTAATATGGAACTCACTCAACTCAATGGACCATTTGAGGAGCATTCTTGAGGTGTCAAGTCGTTGGAGAATCTGCTTTAAGGGTTGATCATTCAGCACGGTAATGGAATGAGCTTGAAAATAATGGCGAAGCTTTCTAGTGGCGATCAAGAAATCATAAGTGAGCTTCTCAATTTTCAAGTATCTGATTTTGGCTCCCATGAGGACTTTGTTGACATAATACAACTGCGCTCACTGCAGTAGGCGAATAAATAGATATACAGTGAGTTCTTTGTCGTGGCAGGAACTGTGAGCAAGGGTGGTGGACCGAGATATTTTTTTTAGTTGTTGAAATGCTTTCTCAGATTCATCTGTCCATTGGAATTCTTGATTTTTCCTCAGAATCTTCAAGAATGGCAGGCACTTGTCAGCTAATTTGGAGATGAATCTGTTAAGGGCAGCTACTCGCCCAGTCAGCTGTTACACCTCATGGATGTTTTCGGGTGAGCTCATTGTTAACAAAGCTTATAGTCTTCCCGATCAACTCCTTGAACATTTTGTTTACCAATCTCTGGTACGTCGCCCCAGCGTTCTTCAATTCAAACGACATAACCTTGTAGCAATACAGCTCTCTCTCCGTAATAAAAGAAGTTTTCTCCACGTCGGGCATATGCATTTTAATCTGG
>BRYF01000010.1:12637500-12645000 GCA_030159135.1 Actinidia polygama
CAAAAGTTTTTTTTTATTGGTATTCATTGTTCTATTATATAGAGTAGATTCTGCTTATTTATTTATTGATGAGTGGATGTTGTGATTAGAAATATTGTGGTAAATAATAGCCCCCGGACCTATTTTTAAATTTTGATAAATTTCACTGATTTTCCTTAAAATCTTTGATAAATATAGTCGCATCTTCTGTATTATTTGAAATAATACTGATCTCTCTTAATTTTGAAACTATTATTAACATTCCACTTGGAGCTAATTTCTTGACAAAAATGACAAGATTGCCCTTATTTTTGTAATGAATTCAGATAACAAATATTTATTTTTAAAGTATGCTTTGATTAGGAATACTTAAAAAATTTAATAATTTAGATCATTTTTTTAAAAAAAATTGTATTGATTAAAATTTTTTTTTTTTACAAATAAATGGTGTTTTGAGAAATAAATAAATAAAAATATTCAATTTAATTGGTGTAATTAAGAAAATAAATTTGGAGTACTTAAATTTAAGAACAATCTTATCATTTTTAAAAAAAAAAATTAACTCTAGTAGAGAATTTCGATAATAGTTTCACAAGTAAAAAAAAATAGTATTATTTTAAAAAAAACTATAAAGGAGTGACTGTATTTATAAAAAAACCTTAAAAGGAGATCAATGATATTTACCCAAATTACAAACTTGGGGCTGGAAAGAAATTCTTTGGGTCCAAATAGAATAACCCGTATTGTGCCACGATAGTATATCTAATTCTAACCCTTTTACCCTTACACGGTCAAATATGCATAAGCAACTCTCACCCTTGACCCTCCTCTTCTCAAGATTTTGCCTCTGCTCTAAGTACAAACCAGACAGCTTCTCTCTCATATCACTACAAATTAAGTCCTTCCTCTCTGGTGAACACCGTCCTGTCCATCCACCCTCTGATCCATTTCTCTCCTTTCCCTTACCAGACCTCCAAAATACCATTAATTCTTCTCTCTTTGTCTCTCCACCACCCTGATGCAGATAACATAGTTTTTGCATACATGGAGTACCGAGATAGATTTGGGCCCGGACTGACGTCGTCTAAACTGGGCCGAAAGACCCTAGTCTGATGGGAAACGACCTAATTAGCAAGACTCATGGCTTTGCCATGAAGAACGCCAGATTTTGGGCAAATTCCACTATTTAGGTCTCGAAAAGAGCGATTTTGCGGTTTTAAAAAATATTTATTTTCTTCATAAATTAGTTTATATAATTCCGATTTAGGCTATGTTTTTTGGTATGTGTTTCTTTAGGTATCTAAAATCTAGATTTGGTCCTAATTTGAATTTTTTCTTTTTTCTTTTTTTTCTTAATTTTCCTAATTTTTGGGTTTAATTTGGTAATTAGGTTTTTTGTCTTCATAAATAATGTAAGGGCCTTCGTCCTAAGGCTGTTTTGATCAATAATATTACAGAATATTTTCAGAGAATTAGTTTCTCTTATTGTGTTGTGTGTCGTGCTTGGATTGGCTAACACCCTTTACGTTATCCCTGCATTAGTTGGTATCAGAGTCAATCATGGTTCGCGGCGGTGCTGCAAATCGAGGCCGAGAAGGTGGTGCTCGAATGGCTAACCTCGCGGATGTTTACGATCGTGATGATGCTGGCCGCGAAGCGACCATTGAGGAGCGGTTCCAACGATTGGAGCAACTATAGGAGGTTGTGTTGGCTCAGTTTGCTGCCTTTCAAGTTGGACGTCAGACTCACTATCATCCAAGAAACCATGCTTCAAAGGAGGAGGTTTCTGATGATGAGGCCTCCAATCCTTTCGGTGATTACCCGCCAAGGGGAAGGAGGGAATGGAGATTTATCCCAAACAATCGTGATTCTCGTTGGGAGGCTGTGTTGAAGATAGACATACCAGAATTCCATGGGGGGTTGGCGGCAGAGGATTTCTTGGACTGGGTCAATGCTGTGGAGGATATTCTAGAATTTAAAGAAGTGCCTGAGGAAAAGCGGGTGCCTTCGGTGGCTACTAGATTCCGAGACAGGGCTGCTGCATGGTTGCAGCAAACCAAGCTCACCAGAAATCGACAAGGAAAACAGAAGATTAGTTCATAGGAGAAGTTGAAGAAGCACATAAGGGTTGCTTTCTTACCCCATAACTACTCACGCCAGATGTACCAAAGGTTACAGAATTGGCGGCAAGGTTCGTGCACGGTGGATGACTATACCACTGAATTCCATCAATTGGTGGCTTGAAATGATTTGGCAGAGATAGAGGAGTAGTTGGTGTCACATTATATTGGAGGTCTTCGTCTGCAATTTTAGGATACCCTAAACCTGTTTGATTTGTATTGCATCTTGGATGGACATCAATGGGCTCTACAATTGGAGAAGTAGTGCAATCGCAGATCTAGCCCTAGCAATTGGAGCAATACAAACCAAATAGGAACCAACACATAACCTGGTAGGGTAGTGAACACGCAGGCAGTTATATCAAAACCTACTGGTACATAGTTTAAGCCACGTACTTTAACTTCCGATTTTAAGTGTTACAAGTGTGGGTAGTCAGAGCATCGTGCCACAAAATGTAGGAAGGGAGAACTCCATGGAAAGAATCTATTCGTGGAGACGGAAGACGAGGCAGAAGAAGGGAATGGTGAATTTGAGGAACCTATCAATCCCGAGTTAGAGAAACTTGTTATAGGAGATTGCGGTCCTTTGTTGGTAGTTTGCTGAGCTTGTTTTGAACCAAGGAGATGGAAGGAGACGCATGGATTCACAATAATATCTTTTAGTCTACCTGTACTATCGGTGGCAAGGTGTTCCGCTTTGTCATTGATTCAGGAAGCTGTGAAAACGTGATTTCCGAAGAAGACTTACAGAAATTGGGGTTAAAGGCAGAGCAACACCCTTCTCCCTAAAACCTAGCATGTCTGAAGAAAGGTAACGACGTTAAAATTTCAAAACATTGTCCAGTTTCATTTTCTATAAGCCTAAGTATAAAGACCAAGCATGGTGTGATGTTGTGACAATGGATGCATGCCACTTGTTGTTGGGGCGACCATGGTTGTATGATAGGAGGGTGACACATGATGGGTGTGCGAATACCTATAGTTTGGTGTTCAATACCACCAAAGTAATGTTACTGTGGACTAAGGAGAGTATACCCAAACCACAAGCTGGGGAAGGTTCCAACCTGTTGACTCGAGCATAGTTTGAGGAGGAGCTGACTACCACCCAAGCTATCTGTATCCTGATTAGGAAGGGGGAGCAAAAAGTTCAAGCAATCAAAGTTGTCCCGAAGATCATCCAACCTTTGTTGGACGAATTTAGGGATGTTTTCCCTACTGACTTACCCGATAGCTTGCCACCGTGCAGGATACACAACACCAGATTGACCCAGTTTCGGGTTCTAACCTACCAAACCGACCTCACTATAAGATGAGTCTGACGGAGCATGAGGAGCTTAGACGACAGGTCGAGGAGTTATTGTCCAAGGGATTTGTCCGGGAGAGCCTCAGTCCTTGTGTAGTTCCAGCGTTGCTGACTCCGAAGAAAAATGGGTCATAGAGGATGTGTGTGGACAGTCGGGCTATCAACAAAATCACAGTCAAATACCGTTTTTCTATTCCTAGACTGGATGATATTTTGGATCAGTTGACAAGGGCACAGGTGTTTAGCAAACTGGATCTAAAGAGTGGATACCACCAGATTCGGATTAGACTTGGGGATGAGTGAAAAACAGCCTTCAAGACTCAAGATGTTTATATGAGTGGCTGGTCATGCCCATCGAATTATCTGGCGCTCATAGTACATTTATGCGGGTACTGAATCAGGTATTAAGGCCTTTTATTGGTGAGTTTGCAGTGGTATATTTTGATGATATCCTTGTATATAGCCCTGATCCAGAGAGTCATATTTAGCATCTACAAGAAGTTCTTATAGTCTTACGTAAATCAGCATTGTTTGGGACCCTAAGAAAATGCGAATTCTTGTCGGACAAGGTGCCATTTTTGGTATATATGGTGCCGAAAGATGGGATTTCAGTGGATGATTCGAAGGTTGAAGCAATCAAGCAGTGACATATACCGAATGATTTATTTGAAGTAAGAAGCTTCCATGGATTGGCTGCTTTCTATAGGCGCTTTATCCTGCATTTTAGTACCCTCATGACTCCTATTATAGATTGCAAAGGCGAAAAAATTTACTTGGACAAAAGCGGCATTTGAGGCCTTTAGGGTAATCAAATTGAAGTTGACATCTGTCCCCGTATTAATCCTACCAAATTTTACGCAGCCGTTCGAGTTGCATTGTGATGCTTCCAAGGTAGGAATCGTCGCGATTTTGAGCCAACAGTCCAAACTAGTGGCATACTTCAGTGAGAAGTTGAATGAGGCAAAACTGAAGTACAACTCTTATGATGTGGAATTCTATGCCATTGTTCAGTCCTTACGGCATTGGTATTACTATTTGATTCACAACGATTTTGTTCTTTATTCGGAACATGAGGCGCTGAAGCACATTAATAGTCAAGGGAAGCTGTCTGATAGACATGCTAAGTAGGCTGCATATATCTAACAGTTCTCCTTTTTTTCTAAAGCATACATCCGGAGTCTTAAATTGAGTAGTTGATGCCTTGAGTATATGAGCTTATTTTCTTACTTTTATGTGTACCAAGGTACTTGATTTTGATTCATTCCGTGATATGTTATCTATTGATCCTATCTTTGCTGGTGTGCTTGATGACGTAGCAGCAGGTAACCACTCAGATTCCATGTTCAAGATGGATTCTTGTTCAAAGACAATCAGCTATGTGTTCCAAATTCTAGCCTGAGGTTGAAGATTATTAGGGAACTGTATGATGAAGGCCATATGGGCAGAGATAAAACCTTTGTCTTGATTGCAGGATCTTATTTTTGGCCATCCATGCGACAAGATATATATCGGTATCTATAAGGATGTCATGTTGACCAAGTGTCCAAAGGAACAACAACCAATGCGAGTTTGTACATGCCGCTGCCTATTCCAAGCCAGCCTTGGACTGATGTGAGTATGAACTTTGTGTTGGGCTTGCCTCGCACCCAACGGGGGTAATGACTCGATTTATGTCATTGTGGACCATTTTTCAAAGATGGCGCATTTTATTCCGTGTAAAAAGACAACAGATGCAGTAAGGGTAGATTAATTGCATTTTAGGGAGGTTTACAGATTGCATGGGTTGCCTTCTTCAATTGTGTCTGACAAGGATACCGATTCTTGAGCCATTTTTGGCGTTGTTCTTGGCACATACCAAGCTGAATTTTAGTAATGCCTACCATCCCCAAATAGATGGTCAGACTAAAGTAGTGAACTGTTATTTGGGAAATTTGCTATGCAGTTTGGTTGGCAATCATGTGAAGGGATGGATCAATGGCTAGGTCAAGCAGAATTTGGCTTCAATCACTCTGTTAACCGTAGCATTGGTTTTTCCCTATTCCAAATTGTTTATGGTTTTATCCCCTCGTTCACCACTTGATTTAGCTCCTGTTTCAAATTTGAAGAGAGTTCATGGCAAGGTGATATATTTTATTAAACAGCTGCATCAAGTTCACGAAGCAGCACAATAGAATTTGTTGAAGTCCAATGCCAAGTATAAGCAGCAAGCTGACAAGAAATGGCATTTTGTGGAGTTCGAGGTTGGGGATTATGTTTGGGTTGTTCTTACCAAAGATCGCTTCCCAGCTGGGGAATATAATAAACTAGCCGCACAAAATTGGGCCTTTGGAGATCATCGAGAAGATTAATCCCAATGCCTATTGTGTGAAATTGCCAAGTCATATTCGAACTGCTGACATTTTCAATGTCAAGCATCTCATTCTTGTGATATACAGTAGTTCTGATGAAGATTCTAATTCGAGGACGAATTCTTTTCAAGCTGGGAAGAATGATGTAGTTAGCATAGCTCTCGCATGCATGGAGTATTGGGATAGATTTGAGCCCGGGCCGACGTCGTTCAAATTGGGCCGGAAGACCCTAGTCTGATGGAAAATAGTCTAACTAGAAAGACTCACGGCTTTGTCGTGAAGAATGCCGAATTTTGGGCAAATTCTACTGTTTTAGGCCTCGAAAAGGGCAATTTTGCTGTTTTAAAAGATTTATTTCTTTCATAAATTAGTTTATATAATTTTGATTTAGGCTAGGTTTTTTGGTATGTGTTTCTTTAGGTATCTAGAATCTAGATTTGGTCCTAATTTGAATTTTTTATTTTTTGGTAATTTTCTTAATTTTCCTAATTTTTGAGTTTAATTTGGTAATTAAGGTTTTTGTCTTTATAAATAATGTAAGGGCCTTAGTCCTAAGATAATTTTGATCAATAATATTACAAAATATTTTCAGAGAATTAGTTTTTCTTATTGTGTTGTATGTTTTGCTTGGATTGGCTAACACTCTTCACTCTATCACTGCATCACACCCTCTTTTCCTTCATTTTAGTGTTTAATCCAATACAACAACGCCATTGTTGTTTAAGGATATTGTGGTGGTGGAGCTATACATTGTTTTGCATGAAGCAATCAATGCTATTGATACCTAGTCCAGTCATCGTTGGCCATTTTTCCTCGATCAATTGAGTCCTTCTCGGCCATATCTCTTGACCCTTTTTTGTGTCCTATCACAATTGAATGTTTAATTTTGAATAGTATCAGAATTTGTGGCCTGAGGTTGTGGCTTTGGATGGTAATTTACTGGTTACAGGTCATGAGAGACAAGGAGAGGGGAGAATTGTAGAGTGAGAGAGGGAGCTTTTAGAGAGAAAATAGGAAGTAAGAGACCCATTTTATCTTTATCCATACGTGTTTTTTTTACCAAACAAGTGAAAAAGAGAAAGGTTAGAGGAGAGAGATTTTTTGTTGGTTCAGATTCTTTAGAAGAAAAGGAGATAAGCATGACAAACAATGGAAGCAAATAGCAGGACAATAGTCGTGGCCCCATAAAAAGTGGTCGACATTATCAATAGCCTTGTTTTAGTTTTCGTGTTTCTGTTGTTTTAGAAGAATAACAACGAAAGTTTGGAAAGTTTTTTTTAAAAAAAGAAAATAAAAGCAAGGGATATATGTTGTCTCATTAATTCTTTCTTCCCTGCCCTTTTTGGTTTAAAAAACAAAAATCAACCCCCCCCCCCTTTCCATGAGTGCAAAACTCTACGAAATCCAACAACGAATTCGGTGAAAGTTTGGTGCATGAAATGTATTTCATTATGGAATTGGGACGATGATACTTTTAGCCATGGGTGAACATGGGTAAGGTCTTCTACTTCCTAACACACCTATGCTCTCCTTAAGAATTGAAAGCTTGTTGTGGGAGAGTAGGGACCTAGTCATTATTACATAGTGAAAGATCCGTAAGAGTCAGTCCACTCTTATTCCATTATGGACTTTAGTAGTTAGGCTATATCACAATTTTCATTTCTTATCCTACATCATGGCTACGGTGTAGCTAAGGTGTACCATAATCTCATAAAAAACAATCACTCACCGTCAGATGGATTTACCAATA
>BRYF01000010.1:12655000-12657500 GCA_030159135.1 Actinidia polygama
TTATTATTATTATTATTATTATTATTATATCTCATCAATTGAAAAGCTAAAGCTTGGCATTAAAAGATGGAAAATGCTATAGGTACGTAAATGTTGCATTCCAAATGCACATCTGGATGAGGTGAAGCATTTGAATTGACTGACATGACTGGGTGGATCCCACACTCAGCCAATCTAAATGCTTCACCTCCTCTAGGTGTGCATTTGGAGTGCAACATTGGGGTAGCTATAGCACTACCCTTAAAAGATTTTGATAAGCTCTTAACCTTTGGGGTAGGGGGTGGGACTTGAGAAAAGATGTCACTCTTTAATAATATCAAAAAGTTAGTACTGGTAGGTGTCCGGTGTCCCCCTTTAATTCAAAATTAATGTCCTTTAGCAATTAGGGCTGTATCAGTCGTATACATATAGGACTATATAAAGCATCTTCAATAATAACTTTCCAAATTTTATAAAATAAAATACATTCCCTATTTATAAGAGCACCTACTAAAAAATGTGTTATTATAAAGTGTTAACTAACTAATATATAAAACACGTATTTTGATCTCCATTGTACATAGTAGTGAATCATTTAAAGTTGTCATATATTAGAGTGCAAACTAACTTTAGTTAACACTCTAACAAAATCTTGTGTGCTCCAATTCTAATAAAAAATTATAAAAATTGGTGGAGTGGGTGAATTAGGTAGGTAATAATTGTGTGTCACCAATTTAATAGTTGGTTAGATATTTAGGCTATGTTTGGGTTTCGATAAGGAAGAGTCCAAATAAGATATAGCTATACAGTCTAATCTGTTTATATCATGTTGTGTAAGAGAGGATTGGAAAAATGTTGTATTGTATCTCATATTTGGGGTGAATCCTTTTGTTTAGAAGTTTCCACCAATATCCAATCCAATATACTGCCTGGAGTAGCATATTTAACAACGGCTAAATAGTGAATTTACTACATAACCTTTAATTTTATCCGATATTATATATCAGTAAGGTTATTTAAGTAAATCACACCCCTTATTTGGTTTATAATTTTTCTTATACCATGTTCTACGTGATATTAATTTATACGATACTAAAGTTGATATGGCTAGATTCAACATCAATGCCACATCATTCATAGGATATGTCATGCGGACACATATACTGTATAAAAAAATCAGTCCAAACAAAGGATAAAGATTGATATGTGGGACCATATATTGTTATATCCAATCCAATCTCTTCTTATCGGAACTCCAAACATATCCCAGTGTTTAGTTAGTGCAATAGAGGTTGAATGTGTTTTCTAGCTAATTAAGTGTTTAACAAACTAAATTAGGACCTACTTTTGTATACGTGAACACCTTAACAAATACAATTTTAACATGTGCAATGGAAATGCTCTAAGGGTTACTTTTTAAACAGGAAAATTATAATAATCTCCCCTAAGATTTTCCTTAAATACCATATGCCACTGATTTGAGAAATTATACTATCAAAGTTTGTCGTGTAACTTAGCAAATAGAAAATACAAAATTACTTTAATGCCCTTAAATAAACACTCAAAATACCATATTATCCTCTTTATCTTCCACCATCCTTATTATTTTTTGCACCACCGCCATTAACCACCACACTTCCATCTTTTTTCACCTCCATTAACCACTATTTGTTATTCCGAATTACAAAATCCAGAATTAAAAACATAATAATCTTTTATTAAAAAGACAAGAACAAATTACAATAGAAATAGAAAATTATAGAAATGAATACTGAATCTGCAAATTGAATATATGAACTGTTGAGAAAGTCGAGTTGAAACTCGTGTTCCATTCGATGTCTTAAGGCAGATTTGCTCTCCATCAGTGCTTTGGTTTCGATGAGTGTCACCTCCCAGTATACAAAAACACCTTGGTCAGTTGTGTCGCCGCACTGATCGAACTGTGAACTCATAATGGTGACATTGATCGGACTGCGAATTTATAATTTTTTTTTATATCGATTGGGAAAATAGAAAGCTAAAACGAGAGCTCTCTCAAAATGTGTGTGCACTAAGTTCTTGCTTTGTGTAAAGAACAAAGGTATGGCTGCAATATATAGGAAGGAGAGCCTCTACTATCAATCATTAGGAGGATTGATTTTGCCATTACTGCAGTGGAATGGGTGCTGTTCATAATGTACCCCCCCATTAGTGGTGTATTAACACCAAATGACTTTGTAATTGCTTAATGTAGGAACAGTCAAGCAGTCAACTGGGCTTTGGGTCCATGGCCCAAAAAAATTTAGGACTAACCCTAGAGCTACAAGCCCAAGACCTGCGAACCCAAGCATGGCCCGAGTCAGTAAGACAGACGTGGTGAGAAACTCAACCCATCTAGGTCATCCACCCTCAAAAAACTAAAGTGTCAATCTTGAGCTTTATAAAGCTCTCTCATTCCTGTCACACAATCAATGTGGGATTGAAGTGTTTCTTCTACCTTAAAGGCTCGTTTGGCTGGAGGATATGGGGGGGGATAATTTTT
>BRYF01000010.1:12662500-12667500 GCA_030159135.1 Actinidia polygama
TGCTTCCGCTGTCAAACTGCTACTCTAGCTTCGACGTGCACCTCGCCCTAAACAGCTTGTCACTCTCATATTTCCTCAGTAAGTATTAGTTACCATTCTTGTCTTTCTTTAATTTCATAATCCTTAGTGCATGTCCAATAGGATCGACTTAGGAGATGGAAGTTTAAAAAATTCTTTACCTTCTTGGGTATCCGCCCGTCTAGGAGGGAAGTTCTACATGACTAACGACGTAAACTAGTCCCCTTCACGGCAATCTGCCTGTCCATATGGATACCTCAAACCTCACAAAAGAGGTCAACATTATGACCCAAGGTGACCTAGACAAATTTAGAAAAAAGTACTCTTCCCCCTCTCCCCTGTGGTCCAAATCAGGATCCCTGGAGAGGGTGAGACGATACTATCTACTCGCCCAAGCGAGGTGGCTTTTTACGAAGCTACCTTTCCAGCTGGCTTAAGGTTCCCTATCCACCCCATTATAAGGAGGATTTTGAACCATTATAAAATATGTCCTGTACAACTTTCCCCCAACGCATGACAATGTGTTGTATGCTCGCTGGTGATATGGCAATACTTCAAACGCCATATGTCCTGCCACGAGTTTAGTTGCATATACTCTCTCAGCTCGTTGCCAGAATCGGGGTGGTTCTACTTCAAGGCGAGGCCTGACAAGAATTTTCTTAGAGGATCACCGAGCAATATGAAAGGATGGAAAAAGATGTTCTTCTTTGCCTCAGGAGACGAATGGGAGTTTTTTTTAGCATGCCTTTGGGCGTAGGAATCCCGCGGGTTTCCAGTTCTTAGGGCATTCCAGGTAAGTCCCTTTTCGAAGTATAAGTTCATCTTTTTGACATTAATGATTGTTTCAGAGAAACGATGCAACAAGTTGCCTTGTTCAAGATTGAGACGAAGAGGATGGCGGAAGTCCTCAAGAAGATAAAACCGGGGGGCTACTTTGACGTGTCGAATGTCCTATCTTCCAAAACTTTCCAGAGGTACTTAACCCGCGGACGCATGGAGGTATCATCCAGTGGGGAAGGGAATACCCAATTTGAGGGAGGCAGAAATACCACTTTGGGCGACGAGGGTGAGTCTCGTCCCTTCCGAGGCGACCTACAACTCGATAGTCCTATCCGCAATGACTCCGTAGAATGCTTAAGAGTTATTAAGGGGGATATAGGGAGAATAACTATGAGGGCTTTTCCTGACACCCCTAACCAGACTTTGCTTAGGTGGTTGGGGGGAAAAGTTAGATATCCTTTTTTGAATTTTTTGCCAAGGGATCCTTTATTGGGAATTTCGAGCTCTAGCTGAGACTTTGAGTTGGGGTCTGGATCAGACTTAGAGCTGCCCCCGAGCTTAGATCGAATGGTATTACTTTTTAACTTTTTTAAGTTTTACTTCTTTTGTTGTCTGATGCTCATTTTGATCTTGCAGCTATGTCTTCTCAGATCAGCATGGCCACTATCACCAAGAAGGTGGGAGAAAAGAAAGTTGCGGCAAAGGACGCAAGCTCGGAGGCAGCTGTTACTCCGCCCTTGAAGAGGATCATGATAAAAGAGAAGCGACCTCGGGATGGTGTTCACGACTCCTTGCCTAGCAAGAAGGGCGAAGTGGATGGTTCTAAGGGCAAGGAAGCCCTGCTGCCACCCCCGCCTAAGAAGGTCAAATCCAGTAAGGGGCAAGTGATGTAGCTCGACCACCACTGGCGTCAGGAGAGGGTCTGTTTGCCTCGCCGGGCCGAGGTTTAGGTCCCAGACCTTCGGTGATGTCGAGTGCTCCAGTGGCGCGAAAGATACTGAACGGGGTGATCCTTCCTGCCGATAAAGAGAAGGTTGATCAGTTCAGTATGGACGAATTGGTCA
Source organism: Actinidia polygama (assembly GCA_030159135.1). Taxonomy (NCBI): domain Eukaryota; kingdom Viridiplantae; phylum Streptophyta; class Magnoliopsida; order Ericales; family Actinidiaceae; genus Actinidia; species Actinidia polygama. The sequence continues at coordinate 12,664,363 of BRYF01000010.1, forward strand.
CCAAGTCTTTCCATGCCCTTGGCTAGGTACTTGGTTGTATACGTTTGGTGTCATAATTGTAGTTCATTTTTGTTTCTGGCACTCACAGGCTTTTGTAGCAGGCAATCATGCTTGTTTTTGATATAGCCCTCTAGAGCCAAGATCATTAGAACGACTACCACTTCCAGCTCGCCTGTGCTGACTCAGCCGAGCTCGCAATGGTTAAAGCATAGAATCGGGCTTTCAAGGCAGAGAATGAATTGGCCGTTATGGGCAAACAGGCGATAAAGACCGAGGCCGAGCTGAAGGATTTGAAGTTGTGGCGAGGTTTGAGGCTGAAGTGGCCGAGCTTTCAGAAAAACTAGCTTGGGCCAAGAAGCTTGCCATTGAGGAGTTTAAATCTTTGAGCGATTTCAAGGACGCGATTACAGATTTTGCTGTCGCGTATTTTGGCGAGGGATTTGACTTTTGTAAGAGGCAGCTTGCACACCACCATTCCAACCTTGGTGTCGATCTGGCGAGCATGGAGATGGACGTCGCTTTAGCCGAGGAGGAAGAAGCAGCCGGTGTCGGCGAGAAGGGAAAGGACAACGAGGGCGGCGGCGGCCCCACTCCTTAATGCTTATATATTTTATATACTTTTTTTTTGATTTGGCGAGATGCCATCCTTTTTAGTTTTTAGTTTTTCAATGAATGAATCATTCTTATTTTTGATTCTCGTTCTGCGCCCTTTTCCTTTTGCAACTAAAATTGTTTGGCGAGTGTTATTTTTTTACTGCATTGCCTGTTTTGTGTTGGCGATCACAAACTTGAGAGACGGCGAGGCGAACTTTTCCGTTTGGGCGAGAATACAAACTTAGTGATCAAATTCGATTGACGGTTACGCTTTTTCTAGGGCGGCGAGGTAAAGTCATATTACCTTTGTGAAACAGATTTGAGACGTCTTAATAACTTTGGCGATCATATTTAATTGATATGGCGAAATGACTAATCGGAGATCAAACGCGTTATCGTTGATGAATAAGTGTATTTTTTTGATGGTGACGTCCTTAATGGTGATCAAGGCACCTTATCATATTGTAATGAATAGGCGTTCTTAATAATGGCGACATCAACAACGGCGATCAAGACGCCTTATCATATCATAATGAATGTGCATTCTTGATAATGGCGATATCCACAATAGCGATTAAGACGCCTTATCATATTGTAATGAATGGGCGTTCTTGATAATGGCGATCAAGGTGTGGAGATATAACAATTAAACTTGGAGACGTAATAAGGCAAAATAAAAATTTGAAATTTATTTTTAAAATCGGAAATTTATTACAAGAAATCCAGGGCGTGTACCCAAAATGGCGATATAGTGCAGGTGGTGGCGACCAGAAGATTCACTAATAGTATTTCTTCAGGTGTTCGGCGTTCCAAGGGTGAGGGAGCGTCTTTCCATTCATGCCTTCTAACCAATAAGTCCTTTGCCTGGATACATTGATAACTTTATAAGGGTCTTCCCATATAGGACCGAGCTTTTCCCCATTTGGTTCCTTTGTAAATAGAGTGACTTTTCGTAGGACTAGATCACCCGGAAGAAAAGACATCTGTTTAACCATCTGGTTATAGTATTTGGCGACCTAGTGTTTGTAAGCGGCTTGGCGTATCTCAACTGTTTTCTCCTTTCATAAAGGAGATCAAGGTTGAGTCTTAGATCGGTGTCATTATTCTCCTTGTTGGAATTTGAGGTCCTCAAGCTTGGCATTCCGATCTTGATAGGTATAACTGATTCTGTCCCATAGACTATAGAGTAAGGCGTCTCGCCTGTTGGGATCCTTCTCATTGTATGATAGGCCCAAATTATGCTCGGCAAGTCTTCCACCCATTCACCTTTGGACTTTTCTAATCGTGTTTTCGAGTTCCTCAAGATGGTTCTATTGGTAACCTCTATTTGGCCATTTGCTTGAGGATGCCCGGGCGAGGAGAAATGGTGCGAGATGCCGAGATCCGAGCAGAATTGTTTGAACCCATCGCTGTGGAATTGTCTAGCATTATCCGAGATAAGAACCTTGGGAATTCCAAATCGGCAGACAATGCTCTTCCATATGAAATTCCTTACATTTTTCTCAGTGATCTTAGCGAGAGGCTCGGCTTCTATCCATTTGGTGAAATAGTCTATAATAACGATCAATAACTTTTTTTGCAATGAAGCTTGGGGAAGTGGTCCGAGTATGTCGACTCCCCATTGGGCAAATGGCCATGAGCTGGTCATTGGCACCATTTCAATATGAAGGGGGTGAATCACTGGAGCAAACCTTTGGCATTTGTCACACTTCCTCGTGTATGCCGCCATATCATGCTCCATTCGAGGCATCTTAGGAGTAGAACCTTGAAGACCTGTATTGAATGCAATGAGCATGGAGCTTATGATGAAGTCTTGCTAAATGGTGATTTGATGTGCCTCCATCCCCAAGGTAACTGGTAACTTGATCTACCCTTCCAAAACCTACCAGGGGAGTATGGAAGGGGTGGAGTTTATTCAGTTTAATCTTCATCTTCTCAAACAATGAGGTGAACAAAATATCCATTGAACTATCATTGTCAATCAAGATCCTTTGAATATTGAAGTTGGCAATTACAACTGAAACAACCAAGGCATCATCATGAGGGAGGTGTAAGCCTCTCAAATCATCATTGTTGAAGGTTATCAACAACGGGCGACGAGAGGTTGTAGACTTCTTCCTCAACTCATCCATAGGCACTCCTGGCATGCTTCTTTCTAGATGAATTTGAACATTCGTCGGATCCAAATCCGTCATGGATCACTTGTATGTCGCCGAAAGTCGGTCTGTTGTCGCCATATCTCATGTTTGGCGAATTGGGAGGCGAGCGATCAACAACATATTTCCTAAGATACCCCTTCTTCATAAGGTCAGCTATTTGTTCCTTTAATTATAAGTAGTCTTTTGTGTTATGGCCATGGTCTTGGTGGAACTCACAATACTTGTTCTTATTCCTCTTTCAAGGATTAGTCTTGATTTTTTCGGGTCATTTGATGAATTTTTCATGCTTAACCTCCGTGAGTACTTGGGCAATGGGGGAGTTGAGAGGTGGCAATACCAATTTTGGGCGGCGAGGTGGAGTGCGAGGTCACCTATTGTTAGTCCG
>BRYF01000010.1:12677500-12680000 GCA_030159135.1 Actinidia polygama
GATCTTTTTAAAATTTTGAATTTAATATCCATACCAATTAACTGATCCGTGCTACTGCACAATTGGATGTAATATAAAATCAATATATAATTTCCATTCATTGTTCATTCATTCATTCGTATTATATAATATATCCTAAATCTAGATTTAGAATACATTATTTTTTGGTCCACATAGCATTCCCGTTGTTAATTAAGAACATATCAACTATGAAGACGAATTGTTGAAGTATTTTTTTTTAAAATAATGCATTTAAGAATTACAATAATAATATAATAGGTTGCATAGTAATAACAAAAAGTTTTTTATCTCGTTCTTAAAATCCATTCAAGAAAATAACATACGCTATCTTTAACATGAAAAAAGCACAAATTAATAAAAGATTCTCACAAATTTATACGCATATACAATGAATAATAAAAAGGCTTCCTTTTGAGAATGGAGCAAGTTTCAAAGAAAAGAAAATATTTGATGTTGAAGTAAATATCAACATACTTATTTTGCCACCAGGTAGTAACATTTATGCACAATCTTGTGTCTTAGATCGTGTATGACTTTGACGACTATGTTCTTATGTGTCGTTAACTGAAGTTACATAATTTCAACAGAATGCATGGTTGCTATTTAAAAAAAACATATAACTAATGAAAGATAAAAATGTATTTTAATTGTAGATTCACAATATAAAACATTATAAATTCTGAAAGCAATACATATAACTGAAAAACTCACCACTGTTTTTTATGAACAATACTTTCATTCGACTAATGATTGTCGCAACTACAAAAATCGTACTAATATCACCATAAACTTGTGGCGGCTTATGACACTGCAATTCGCTCCGAAACATCTCTCATTTGAGAATAGATGACACAATAAATTTATATGCAGATAGGGTTTTCAAATAATTTATGGTTAAAGATCAATTAGAACTATATATATTTTTTGAAAACAATTACAATTTGGGGAGTTATGTTTTCCTTTTTGAAAATCATAAGTTACGGAAATAGTAATTATTCTTTAAATAATTAGTTCGATAATTAGGCAATAGCAATTTCTAAAACTTTTTTCAAATGTAAAAATCAAAATATTTTTGTAAATTTAATTATTTGGGTGGAGAATTTTCCTTAGATAATACGAAACTTCCAAACATAAGATTGTGAAATTTTTATTTATTTTTCTTATCTATGCAATGAAGGCCAAAATGTTAGGCAATTTCTAAATAATTAGAGCCTATAGTCTATCAACATGTGTATTCTAATTTTTTTTAAAATTCAAAATTATTAGAAAGTTAGATTGGAACTTTCAAACCAGTAGAGCTGGATTGTATTGTAATGTAATAATATATAGTATTGTAAAAGTTACGCCTAGTAATTAGTACCTATTAATAAATGTCAGGGAAAAACTTTTTTTATATATTGAACAACATCCACACACAAGATTAAAAGTTTTTATTTACTTTTTTTATTCACGTGTTGAAGGCTATCTATTATTTTAGGCAATCAAAATTAATTATATTATAAATAACCCATAATCTATGGACATATGCATTTTACAATTCAAAAAATTCAAATTTATAAGAAAAAAGAATCGTACGTATAAAATATATATAATCATTTCTATCTCCTCGCGTTTATAGACTTATAAAATAAGTTATTTACATTACACGAAGGCTAAGCTCCAAATTATATATATTTTGTTGCGATAATAATATAAATACGGAGCTTATCCTTCGTCAAGAAATGATTATGTTTTCAAAGTGGTTTTCTTTTCATCTACTCCTACTCGACAGCAGTTATGAAATCTGCTCAACTTGTGCCCTTGGGTTGTCTTGTTATGGACCGACTCCTAAATTTCTTAACCAAGTAAGAAAACCAATATAAAGTTCAAAAAAAGGCGACGGTACGGCTAGAATTCCCATTTTAAGCCTCCCCCGTTCCCTTCCCTCACAATCTCTCTCTCTCCAATGACCGCCGTAAACGCAGGCGAATCAGCCACCAAGCGCCGAAAGCTCTCCGAACAATCAGATTCTTCGGATCACCAACCTTTATTACCAGGGCTTCCTGACCACATAGCCCAACTCTGCCTCTCTCGTGTCTATCCCTCCACTCTCTGCTCCGTTAGCCGCTCTTGGCTGCGACTGATCTACAACCCCTCTTTCCCTCCCTTCCTCTCTCTCTACGCTCTCCTTTTACCCACCCAAACCACCTCCCACCACCAAACCCACCCAATCGAATTCTCCTCCTTCGATCCAATCTCATCGAGGTGGGATCCCCTCCCTCCGCCGCCGCCTCTCCGCCCCATCCTCCGCCGCCATCCTTCCTTTTTATCCCGTAATTTACCAATCCAATCGGTCTCTGTTTCCGGAAACCTAGTCCTCCTCGCCGCCACAGCCGACCACCTCCTCCCCGCGCTCCCCCGACCGCTTGTTTTCGACCCAATTTCCCAGAATTGGGGATTTGGGCCCTCGCTCAGAACTCCGCGGCGCTGGTGCGCAGCT
>BRYF01000010.1:12702500-12705000 GCA_030159135.1 Actinidia polygama
CATTCACCTCGCTAAACCCTCAACTACCACTACAGAACATTCATCAGCTCCTCAAACTTCGTCTTCCATGATCTGCTTTTTGGGTTGAGGTGGCTATGTGGAAGTGGAGGCTACAGTAGTAGGAGTGGGAACAACCACCGGGCCACGAGACATGGCCGTGCTTTTATGGACCGAAGCAAGAGTGATCGATCCCACCGGTGGTTTGGTTAATTTCTCACCCTAAAGTGGAACTCCGGCTTCCAAACATAACTCTGTCACCATAGCCACAAACGGTAGGTTCGCCCTCAAAAGTGCATGTTGCTTGAACTCCACCATTTCATTCCAGATGTATTCGGTAATATCAACAACTGCTTGGCTCATCATCACATATAAAAATTCAACCTCCTCCAGCTTAAGTTGTCTCTCAGACCTTGTTGGTGCAATATTGTAATGGATGACTTTCGTCATCAATTTATAGGCCCTTGAACTTCCCGAGTTGGAATTTATCCCCAGCCCTAAACTCATCAGGCCTCTCATAGACGGCTTGTGCGTACTCTGTCTCAGTCAGAGAGGGGTAATCTTTCCTGAGATACTTGATATTTCTCGCCTGGGGCCGGGTATAATTCAAGTACGTTGCTATGGAATCTGGGGTTACTCTCACATCATTTCCCCTCACTTTATTTGTAATCTTGCCTCTCATATTACTAATCTTCATATTCGGATAAAATTTGTTCACAACCAGTCAGCTATACCCCTTATCTTTTTGAAGAAAAAACCTAAGCCCCAACACGTCAATGTGCGAATAATTGTACCATTCGTGGTTTGTTCCCTCTTCACTTGCCTCTCACAAGAAACACCCTAACGCAGAATAGATTCGTACCACTTTTCAAGCTCCTCTTGGGCTTGGTACTTCCCCCTCTAGGCTTCTCTCACCGCCTACGTATCCTTTCCTACCTACCTCCCCGTATTCACTCGTTTCCCTTTCCCCTTATCCTTACCCCCACATCTTGAAGTTTCCTCACCACTCCCCTTTCCCTTCTTGGAAGCATTCTTAGTTTTTGCCATAAGGATCACCATGGCCAAAAGGGCCATGGTTAGCAATGCCCCCCACTAAGGGTTGAGGAGAATATGGGTTTCTCAATTACAATTCTAGCCATGGGTATGGGTTTTGTTGATATTTGAGTTTATGGGATATGGGTGTGAGAATGTAAGTGGGGGAATGAGTGAATATATGAAGTTGTATGCGGGTCAATGTATGAGTGTATATGGAAATCTAGGGTTTATGGGTGATTTGTAAAGATTATGGGTGAGTAAGAGTGCTTGTGGAGATTATCTAGCTATGAATCAAGGTAAACTTGCAATAAAATTAAAGAAAATGAGAGATTATGTTCGCCTTGAAAGAGATTCAACAATGGTGGAAGAGAGAGCACCTTTTGAGAGAGAGAAAGCTTGCAAGGTGAGAGAGAGAGAGAGAGAGAGCAAGTGGTTTTTTTTGCTTTGGTGGTTCAAATTTAGGGCTAAAAGGTGCTTAAATCAACGGTTGGGTTTGAATAAAAATTTGGGATCCAGTTCGTTCTGAACGGTTGATGCAATTCCTCAACTAGTCGAACATGCTCATTTCAAACATTCTGCTTCACTTCGACCAGTTGAACTTTTGGTCAACCGGTCGATCTCTTTCAGTTCTTAGGTCCAACCAGTTGGAAATTGCCTTCTCATACCTTCTGCTCATGTTCTACCGGTAGAACAAAAATGCTCTACTAGTTGAACTTGTCCTGCACCCCAAAAATTTAAGCCAAAACTTTCCCAAATTCATTTCTTGCACAATACAACCCCTAATTCATCATTTTAAGCACCCCCAACATCTCCCAACCCCACTCATTGTGTCGTAACCCAATCCTCCACCCTCCTCCCTCGACTCTGGACACCTAGGCTTAAGAATGATGATTTTTAACAAGTGTATAGACTCAATTATGGTCCAAAGGAGTTAGACCCAAAATATGTGATCTCATTATCCAAAGATTGCCATTGTATCATCCTCTAAGTGCCATAAGTCAAGTAATGAACAAAATTGAAACCAAATATGTCACGCCATGCCCTTAACAAGAATAATATGTCCCCACAATCACAAGAGAGGCTCAAAGTTCATGCATAGGTAATTAAGTCTTCAAGGGATGCCAAGGGAGGTCATACGTGACCAAGGGACTTATTTCGTAATGGGCCATTTGAGACTTTGATGACAAAATATGGCATTACTCACAAAGTGTCCACCACCTATCACTCTCAAACCAATGGGCAAGCTTAGCTTGCTAATAGGGAGATAAAGTCAATTCTTGAGAAAACGGTTAACACAAACCGTAAGGATTGATCACTTCGTTTGATTGATGCCTTATGGGCATACCGTTCTGCTTATAAAACCCTATTGGACATGTTGCCCTATGGGTTTGTTTATGGCAAGGCTTTCCATTTGCCGGTTGAAATGGAACATCAAACGTATTGGGCCATTAAGCAATTGAATTATCGT
>BRYF01000010.1:12735000-12737500 GCA_030159135.1 Actinidia polygama
TTCGAAAACTTGGGAGTCCTATTATGTTCGATAAACATTCTTGTTATTCGGATCGATGATGCCCTTTCATGAATAAAACAACCAGATTTATTTATTTTCAAAAACTTAGGAGTCTTATTATGTTCGATAACATCTTTGTGATGCGAATCGATGATGCACTACCATAATGATAACAAATAAATTTATTTAGAGGTGAAGTAAGTAAAAATATTTGGTTTTAATGTTAAACTTTCCGAATCTGAGACTTATGACTAGTCAAAGGATTTGAGTTATAATATATCGCAATTGGAATTCCGAGAGACTAAATTGATTGGATCAATTGATACCAAGTCTTTTTTTTCTTATATAAATTTAAATCAATTTTAATTGCTTTCATTAGCTTGAGAAATCAAAACCCAAAAATATAATTTTTTTTATTTCTCTTTTTGAAGTATAAGTAGAAATTTTGTTAGGATTGCATTAAGTGTTTTAGTTTTCTTGTTGACACCTTGGCACTGTTCCCTGTGGGATCGATACTCGTACTTTTAGTTTTTAACTACTTCGCGACCCGTACACTTGCGGTAAGGAATTTATTTTTGAGAGCGAATCAAGTTTTTGGCGCCGTTACCGGAGAACATACTTTCGCACACGAGGCGTGCTTGAGCACGAACCTCAGTCCTTGCAAAACCTAGCGGATTGCTTCATCATCCATCTACAATAACAAGGAAAGCTACCGTTTTTAATATTTACATTTAGTAATGGATTCAATCTTTATTTATTCGTATTTGTTAGCCATGCTTGGCTAATTTTTTCAACCCGGGATCAATTGTGGGTGTAAATTTGGCTTGATGATGAACAATGGAGGTAAAATATTTTCACCGTTAGATCTTTCTAATTATTTTCTTCTTTTTTACCAATCTAAATACTTTCGAAAACTTGGGAGTCCTATTATGTTCGATAAACATTCTTGTTATTCGGATCGATGATGCCCTTTCATGAATAAAACAACCAGATTTATTTATTTTCAAAAACTTAGGAGTCTTATTATGTTCGATAACATCTTTGTGATGCGAATCGATGATGCACTACCATAATGATAACAAATAAATTTATTTAGAGGTGAAGTAAGTAAAAATATTTGGTTTTAATGTTAAACTTTCCGAATCTGAGACTTATGACTAGTCAAAGGATTTGAGTTATAATATATCGCAATTGGAATTCCGAGAGACTAAATTGATTGGATCAATTGATACCAAGTCTTTTTTTTCTTATATAAATTTAAATCAATTTTAATTGCTTTCATTAGCTTGAGAAATCAAAACCCAAAAATATAATTTTTTTTATTTCTCTTTTTGAAGTATAAGTAGAAATTTTGTTAGGATTGCATTAAATGTTTTAGTTTTCTTGTTGACACCTTGGCACTGTTCCCTGTGGGATCGATACTCGTACTTTTAGTTTTTAACTACTTCGCGACCCGTACACTTGCGGTAAGGAATTTATTTTTGAGAGCGAATCAAGTTTTTGGCGCCGTTACCGGAGAACATACTTTCGCACAAGAGGCGTGCTTGAGCACGAACCTCAGTCCTTGCAAAACCTAGCGGATTGCTTCATCATCCATCTACAATAACAAGGAAAGCTACCGTTTTTAATATTTACATTTAGTAATGGATTCAATCTTTATTTATTCGTATTTGTTAGCCATGCTTGGCTAATTTTTTCAACCCGGGATCAATTGTGGGTGTAAATTTGGCTTGATGATGAACAATGGAGGTAAAATATTTTCACCGTTAGATCTTTCTAATTTTTTTCTTCTTTTTTACCAATCTAAATACTTTCGAAAACTTGGGAGTCCTATTATGTTCGATAAACATTCTTGTTATTTGGATCGATGATGCCCTTTCATGAATAAAACAACCAGATTTATTTATTTTCAAAAACTTAGGAGTCTTATTATGTTCGATAACATCTTTGTGATGCGAATCGATGATGCACTACCATAATGATAACAAATAAATTTATTTAGAGGTGAAGTAAGCAAAAATATTTGGTTTTAATGTTAAACTTTCCGAATCTGAGACTTATGACTAGTCAAAGGATTTGAGTTATAATATATCGCAATTGGAATTCCGAGAGACTAAATTGATTGGATCAATTGATACCAAGTCTTTTTTTTCTTATATAAATTTAAATCAATTTTAATTGCTTTCATTAGCTTGAGAAATCAAAACCCAAAAATATAATTTTTTTTATTTCTCTTTTTGAAGTATAAGTAGAAATTTTGTTAGGATTGCATTAAGTGTTTTAGTTTTGTTGTTGACACCTTAGCACTGTTCCCTGTGGGATCGATACTCGTACTTTTAGTTTTTAACTACTTCGTGACCCGTACACTTGCGGTAAAGAATTTATTTTTGGGAGCGAATCAAGTTTTTGGCGCCGTTACCGGAGAACATACTTTCGCACAAGAGGCGTGCTTGAGCACGAACCTCAGTCCTTGCAAAAAACCTAGCGGATTGCTTCATCA
>BRYF01000010.1:12745000-12747500 GCA_030159135.1 Actinidia polygama
AACGTGATGCTCCCTAGTTGTGATATTGCTTTCCTTGGCTTCTTAGCCGGCAAATGGACCGAGAGAACCTCGTACATATGTTTTATCATTCGGATCTCTTCTCGAATCCTATTCTCAAGATTTGGGTGATGTGGGCCCCCGATCATGTGAATAGTCCCCAAAGGTAGATCCTCTTTCTCGTCCGCAGTTCGTTTTGTCTTGTCGTCATCTTGGTCAAACCTTGGGTTCAGTTTGGTTTTGATCTTCTCTGCTCGGGTTTTCACTTCGTCAATGAATTCCTTCAGATGTTCGTCTCATACCAACTAATCCAAGAAAACCTTAAGAGCCGGTAGCTATTTATTGTGTGTCCTCTTTCTTTGTGGAAGGAGCACATCCACCTTTGGGTGAGTTTCTTGGGGTCTACCCCCATTGGTTCAGGTTTCTTGAAGTATGGTTTGTCTCGGATCCGGACGAATCCGAGGAGGTTATAGATTGGTTCTTAAAAACCACGTTGATTTCTTGCCTTGCCCAATTCCCGAAATCTATCGAGTTCTCCTTCTCCTTCTTGAATGGTCCCTCACCCTGGGTAGTTGGGATATTACAATCTCCCCCTCCTTAAAAGAAATTCGTCCTCTAAATTTGAAATCTTCTATGTCACTTATAATAAGTATTTGAAACAAACTACACATTTCCACTAAGCACTTTGATCAAAAGATGGGTCTGTCAAGTCTCAACTGGTTGGGGAAAAAATGTTCAACCGGTTCAGCAAGAACAAGGGGCCAATTTTAGTGATCTCAATCGGTTGAAAAAAAATTGTTCAACCAGTTGGGCTTAAACAGAGACTCAATCCCATATAAGATCTACAACTTAAACCTCCCATATCGGTCCCATGTATGACCTAAAGCTTAACTTATGATATCAATTGTAATGACCCGACCTGTCCCGCTAATGAATCGCTATCGCATATCCTCAATCGTCTCCAATTGTATATTAATCAGAGTCTCCAATTGTATAGATTTATACTCTTTTTGAAATTAAAATTAATCTAAATAATCATTAAACTTCAAGTCTTTCTCCCGACTCATCTCGCACTACCCGGACTTCCTCGTCTTCTTGGAAAATAATTTTAAGCAAGAAAGTATACAATACAACTAGAATATGCTCAACAATCAATAATTCATCAACGACCTCATATCCGGTCTTTCCTAGTACGCGACTGGTGGCCGACCTCGCCCACCCCATCCAGCCTTTCTGGCTTTATCCGACGCCAGGGTTATTTGCAGGTTCACCCAGTCCATACCATTCAATACCATGACACTTTAGCCAATACATATCATAATTTCAATAATGTCATGAATTTCAATAAATCTCATGGATTTCAACAGATAGCACATTTGTTTAATGGAGTACAAAATTAGATAATTTAATAAATAACTTCGGAGTTTTAGAAATCATATTCTATACCTCCTACTTACCTCAAATAGAAATCGACACTCTTAGATATGAAGATTTGGCTCCCATGATTATCATACTAAAATTTTACATCAATCAGATACGATCTCACCGTGATCTACACCCATATCTTTCATGATCAAATGCTAACCACATTAGATTATTTCTCTTTATCTCCTATTTCTTTCTTTTCTCTATCTCTGCGTATCTCTTTCTTTTATAGACTTTCATTTCAAAGAAGACAAAATAAGAAAGGAAGAGACGGCTGATGGTGTGTCACCCATGGCATGTGTCAAATCATTACATCAAATTATACTTTAGCCCTTTCAACTTTTAAATAATTATATTATCTAAATATTCTCTTCAGTTTATCTCAAAAGTTATTAATCTTTCAATTCAACCCAAACAATATCTATTTATGTAATAAAGTAAAGATAAATAAGGGTCGAGGTATTTCACAAAAGCAATAGGGTCTGCGTCTCATCCTCGTACTATAGGTTAACACTAGCCAATTGCATGACCAAATTCTGGAACTTACTCGTATGTTCCACCACTAATGTCCCACTCTGAAGCTTCAAATTCAATAGCCTTCTCATCAATTAGGCTTTTTTCTAAGATGTCTTCGCTTGATAAATTATCTCAAACTTGGTCCACAACTCATAAGTACTCGTCTTTTGTACTACACGATGGAACACCTTGTGTCTTTTGTGTTACCAATTAACTCAATTGTTTTCCAGTTCATCTTCTTCCAATCCTTATCCTTCATCGCTGTAGGTTTGACTCCCATATTCTCCAAGGGGTCATACAAATCCTTATTGAATAGGATATCTTCCATCCTAGATTTCCACAATGCATAAAAATATCCAAATTATGTTATGCCTACAAATAGCATGATCGTAGCCTACAAATTATGTTATGCCATCTTATTTCACCCAATTAGAGGCAAAATATCCAAAAATTAACCTCGAGGATGGATCTAGAATACTAAAAAATTTTTAGAAAGGGCTAAACTGTCAAAAATAAAAACTTTTGGGACTAACAAAAATTAAAAACTCTAGGGACCAAACTA
>BRYF01000010.1:12770000-12775000 GCA_030159135.1 Actinidia polygama
TAGTGTCTAATGTATGGGGTGTGCAAGGTTCAATTTCAGAGAATAGCTAGCTGTATTATGCTATGTCCGTGTTGTTGTGTAGTGTCTAATGTATGCCTCTTGAATATGTGTATCATTTACGGTTTGATCTTTTATTTAACCTGATTAATTATAAAAAAAAAACTTGAGTTGTTTTGGATAACGGACAATTGTCCGAATCCTTGTTATTGGTTTTGCGAGAAATTGTCCCAATTATAACGAGATTCAGCTGAAAAATTGTTTAAATCAGTTAAATAATCTAAACTTTTAAATTGAAACAGGTAAACATGTTAAACTTAGTTTGTCATCCACATTATTATTTTGAAAAGCAAAAACAAGTATCAATGCTACTTAAAAAATGTTGCTAGCATTAGTTATAACATTGTTAGGAGAAGTGCGAGCTTAAACTACAAGGGGACTGCTTAAATCACTCATAATTTGGTGCTCGCTTAGGTGATTTGGCAATTGTTTTGGTATCAGTCAAGAATCAAGACACCAAATTTAAGTTGGGCGACTACCCAATCTAGGATTATTTTTGTGGTAACAATAGTATCCAAAACTATTAACCTTGACTAGTCCCACGGGTAAGTGCTACTCCCATCCCACATGTATCATTTGAGTTGAACTCATAACCTATGCTTCCTGAGGCACTTAACTTGACCCAAATGTCCCTAGGCTAACTCTTGTTTGGTCTAGTATCGTTATTCAAATCTAAGAATATCATTTGGAGGATACTAATACATGTTAATCTTCTCGTCCAAACTTAAGTTTTTGAGCCTATTGAGGCTCGAGTTCATATATATAATAAGGAATATTAGCTGACATTTACTTATAATTTTAATAATTAAAATTTGAAATATTCATCATAAAATATAAAACAAATCAACTTAAGTTTTTGAACGTAACGAGGCTCGAATTCATGTATATAATATGGAATATGAACTAACATTTACTTATAATTTTAATTTAGTTTAAATTTTAATGATATACATTAAACTCCTTGTGTAGTTTGATCAAGTTTTACTTTGGCCTCTAAACATGACCATGTGATTTTTTACGTAGTTGCCTTCCATCAAAACAGGTATTAATAGGAAGATTATATTGTTGATATAGTAGAGTCATAATGATTTAAATTAAAACTATAGGGACTAAAGTGAGATTTCAGTCAAACTATATGGACCGATGAGTGAACTTTATCCTAAAAATGAATCTCAAAACAACAAACTTCAAAGTTTGTGTCGAATATTACCAATAATAAAAAAATTATTTATTATGGGTAGTAATTTATAAATTTATAAAAAAATTCTCCAAATGCACTCATGCTTTGTATTTATTAATATAAATTTATAAAAATATCTTTCTATATAGTGAAAATACTAGAGTAAATTAAATAATTTGAGTAAATTCATCATAATAAAGATAAAAAAAATATAATTAAAAAAAAGTGTTAAAATCACTAGCCTTTATTATTTATATTAACTTGTTAGAATTCCAGTAATATTTTCTGAGATTTCTGACAAATACAATCACCATAGTTATCAGAATCGAACCAAACCGGCCAGTTGAACCGGTTCAACCGAAAACCGGACCACAAGCCGTCTTGATTTTATTATTTTATCAAAAATATATGTGAACCGCTTTAAACCGGAAGAATCATTTAATTTTTTGAAAAATCGGTAACTCAGGGCAATTAATAGTGAATCGGAGGAGTTTTTAAAATTGAGTCAGAATGTCCTTCTCCTTGCTATTCCCCTGCGTGAATCCATGTTCTCTGCTCGTCTCTTCCATACACCTTTGGTCATGGAAGAATTGCAGATGATGTAGTTTGGTATTCTCTCTCCTCTATCTGTTTTTGTTTATTTTTTTAGAAGCCTTGTCTATTCGTTTGTGTTTAAGAAAAGAAGACAACAATATATTTTGGCTTGATCTTATGGCAATAGTTTAGGAGCATCATCAATATATTCAAGGATGACAAGTGACTTGACAATGATTTTTTCATCATGATTGAGTATTGGGACTCTCTTATGGACTGCATTGTATTGGAGGAGCAATTGGTTCTTGTTCCTCAAATCTTCTTATTAATATTAAAATATTAAATTATAAAGTCCTTTTTAAATATATTTTTTATTATTTATTAATTATATGACCGGTTGAACCTTTGTTGAATCATTGAACCAGTGCTTTGACTGGTTCAAGCATCGGTTCGGTTCTGATAACTATGACAATCACCTCCTCTGTAATTTTAAAATAAACATTGATATTCCTTATTTTGAAATTAATTACAAGATTCTCTCCTGAAACTATTTTTTATGTAAAAAGGACAATATTGCCCTTTAATGTAGGCCTTTTAATTTTTTCTCAACACACCTATTAAAATAAATAAATATTCTCTCTTTCTTTTAAAAAATTGATAACAAAGTTTATTATTTTTTTTAAAAGAGATAATGCTTATTTATTTTATTGAAGTATTGATAAAAATATTTAAAAGTCCTAAATCAAATGACAATCTTGTCTTTTTTGCACAAAAATTAATTTCAGCAGGGAAGACATTAATTTCAAAAGTAAAGAGGATTGGTAGTATTTCTGAAACTATAAGGAAGGTGGTTGAATTTCTCAAAAATCTCAAAAAAGGTTGGTGAAAGTTACCATATTAGCTTTCGTTGGATAATAGTACAGATACATGCTTTACAAGTAGTTAAAATAGAAAAAAAAATCCAATGTTGTGTGTAAAATAATGTGATCAATTATATTATACGATAACATACAAAAAAATAAGAAAATGATTGATCAAGTCAAGTGTTGGACACTTTTTTCTCAAGACAAATTCCCCCCTCCCCCGGTGCTTATGGGTCTAACAAACGTCTATCTCCAAGATAAAATGATTACGACACCGAATAAGTAATACTACAATATTTAGGTCCAGTGGATACAAACTTTAAATTCTACTCTCTCCATGTACAATATGAATGCAATATGAATGATAAAAAAATCAAAATATTCCTGTCTAACGAAAAAAAAGAAAACCTCTTTTTTTTTTAAATCGAAGGGGAATCTTTCTATTTATAGGAAGTATCGCACCTCTTTAAAATGGTGTCAGCCAAACGCACCCTTAAGAGGAGTTGCGACCGTTAGATTTGAATTTTAATTCAAAATTAAAACTGATCCATTTCTTACTTGGTCCATCAAGCGCTGGGTCGAACCGCGTTCAAAAAATAATTACTAAATTGGTCCAAGCCGTTTTAATATTATTATATAGCACACCCAAACCCAAAAACGCCCCGAGCTCTGGCGAACAACGGAGCGCGCACGCGTGGAGTATTGATTCAAACCATGGGTTCTATAGGTTCTTCCCTTTCCACAAAAGTTGGATGCCCCTTGAGGCCCAAACTCTTATCCAAACTTAAGTTTTATATACCCATCACTTTTTTCATAGGAAATCAATGTGGGACAAACATTTAGTTTCACCCAATATCTATACTCCTGGTACCTACTTTAGAGGTCATTATCTCATTTAAACCTCCATAAATTTGAGTAAATAAATGCTTGTTCTTCATCTCCTCATGGAAGAGAACACAAAGCACCTTAGACCCATTAAAAATGATATTTGAGGCCCACTTTAAAATTGACTCAAAGTTGGTGTACCACATCAAATATTCCAACATAATACATATATATATGCCATATAAAATCAAATAATTTAGAAACATTCAAAAACCCGCGCATGGTTGCCTAGGTGGCCAGGTGTAGTAATTTAAACCTATGATCGTTTAGAGTGAAACTAACAAGTTATAGATACACTAGTAATTGTTTGTGCCCATAGGCACTACACAAAGAAAAAAAGACCATCTCTTAGGCGTACTTGTTAGTTTTTTACAACATAAAAAATAGATAAGATATAAACATAAGATAAAAGATACATTGCATGCATATATGAAGAGATACATTGTTATAAAATGGAGAACAAATTAAAAAGTATAATAATTTTAAAAGAATATTACTAGTTTGGGAGAAATGAAAAAAAAATAAAGGTGTGTTGTAATTTTTTTGTGGGTCCCACTAAAAAAATGATTCAATGGGTAAAACATATGTCTAATTTTAAATATTTGTCCATTGGATCAAAACGTATGTAGGCCCCAGACCTTTAAAAAGAATGAAGTGATATATTTGGAAAAGAAAAATAAATGGTCTCAGATGAAATCTCAGCCATTGGATTAACTGAAATCAATTTCAATCGTAGATAGTTGAAGATCGTTTTGAGATTCAAAAATAAAGCATTCATATATATATATATATATATATATATATATATAAGGGGAGAAGGTATAGTATACACACACAAAAAAGTGTATATATTGCACTTAGGTATAACATTACCATAATTGATTATAACATTTGGTATGGAAAAATCTTTCCTCTAGAGGAAAGTCTACAAATGCAAAGTACAAAATGGAGGCGAGCGATTGGATTCCTAAGGTGGAGCTAAATAGGAAAGTATGAAATGTCTGGAGAGACATGCAAATTCGTGTAAGGCAACCATTGCTCTTTGAGGCTTTCATAGAAAATGCAAAGCTGAGAGTTGGGGATGGTAGCTCAATCATGTTTTGGAAAGATGTATGGCTGGTCAATATACCTCTTCAGTCCCTCTTTCCTACTCTATTTAGAATCCTATGCAATAAGTTTGAGTCCTTGGGTGATGTATTGGCAAGATTTGAGGATATTCAGAGATGGGACTTTCTCTTCAGAAGACCTCTATTGGATAGGGAATCAGAAGCATTTACAGAGCTCAAGGAGTTATTAGCTGGTTCTGGCGTGGTAACTACATTAGACAGGCCTGATCGGTTAATTTGACAAGGTTGCTCCTTAGGTAAAATTTTTGTCAAGTCAATCTACAACATTGCTATCTCCTTCCATTCAACCACTGATGAAACCTTCAAGTTAATCTGGTAGAATGTTGGTCCCCCCCCCCCCCCCCCCCCCGTGTG
>BRYF01000010.1:12792500-12800000 GCA_030159135.1 Actinidia polygama
GAATTCTTCTTTCTGGACCAAAAACCTTAACAGGTTTGAAACTTTTAAATCCAATTGTACCAGTTTCAATTTTTTGAAAATTTATGAACTTTTTCCTTCGAAAAGTTCATATCGACAATCTAATTTATTCATCAAAAATTGTTTTCACACAATTTTTGGGTTTTTCAATAAAATATATTTTTAAAACATTAATTTCTGATCTTAAACAAAAACTGTTTTAAAAATCAAACATTTTTGTTTTTTCTTTATTTTTTTTAATTTGATAAACAGAAACTTTAGACATTGAAAATCTAATTTGTTACAGCTTAAAACAAGATTTTCAATACTAGACATGGATTAAAAAATAAATCCAGCACATAGTTTTTTTTCTTTATGCATCTCATATTAGTTTCTGCAGAAATTATTTTCTGGAATTGATTGTCGATTTTGAACGAAAAATCTTGCTTAAGTTTGTTGTAAAAATTAATTCGGTAACAAACATAATTCCAAAGAATAATTTCATTAATCATCAATAAATTATAAATTATATAAACAAAATTGCTAAAAAACTGAATAAAAGAAATACAAATAATAAATTGGGCTAAGTCCTGTTTTCGCAGTCTCTTTAAGCAATATTTGCCGCCTACTGAGGGTGTTGTAGGTTTTCGTTGGCGTCTTCTTCCCAAGACAAAATGGCTAAACCGCGAACCATGTGAACATCTCTGTAGCAACTTTAGCGAACATGATAAAGTTTTTTCTTAGTTGTTGATGTTGGTGTGTATTTTCTCCCAGCAATACACTTCAATTTTAAAGAGAAAATAAAACCTTTCAAAACTAAAATTGCCAGCAATAAACTCTGGACATAAACACCACTTATGTGAGTGTTTACGGCTCTAAAATCTGCAACCATTAGTAGCTAATTATAGCTGCCTTTGGGCTGGTAACAACTCTTTTTGGAGTTGTTAAATCCAGCTATTTTTTAGGCTTTCATTCACACCAATTTCTAACATTATATACTTAACTTCCATAGCAGATGACATTCATCTTGAACACGTACATATTTTCACTCTCTCTCCCTCTTTGTGGATCTTAGGATACTCCACATCCAAGTGTTGTTCATCACTGAAAATGTAAGAGCAAGGTCGGAGCACGTGATTCACCCTTATGTTTCTTGGTTTTGAATGAAACTCGTAGAAAATGTAAGAGCAAGGTCGGTTCCGCTATTGTTCAGGATTACTTATGTGATTGTGTTCTCAAAAAGAAACCAAGAGCAGTATGAGAGGTTGGGCCCCGATGAACGCACACCCCTGATTGAATTGATTGACAAAAAATTAAATATCTCAAACTAAGTTGGGTAAAAATCAAAAGTAAAAAGAATAAAATAAATGACAAAGTTAATATATTAAGGGTAAAATAAATTATGTGTTATTTTGGTCCTCCAAGTTTTAATTTTGTTATTATAATTTATAATTTCTATCAAATTAGTTCGATTTTAAACAGGTGTTAAAATCACTAACAAAAATATTTGTATTATACACCAATGATTCCTAAAATATACAGTTCATGTTACTTCGGTTTTCAAAATTCTAAATTCTATTAACTCCATCCCTAAATGTTTGAAGGCAATGTTTTAGATGATAGTAATTTTAAAAGAAAATAAAAGTGCGATTCCTGATTTCCTAATTTTATGGTTTGAATAATTTGGAAAACATGCCTAAATTTTTTAAACACTTGAATGAGACTACCTCAAGTATTACTAGGTAATGTAATATTTCTAATAAGTTCTCAATTCAATTCTAAATTTAATCTTCCAAATAGAGAGAGCTCACAATGTTTGGGGATAAAATTAGAAAAATTGATAGTTTGGCAGGGAGGGCAAATTGAACAGGTTGAATACTTTAGGGATCGTTGGTATAGTAATTATGAGGATGATCTGAAATTGGACTCACTAGTTAAGGACAAAATTGACTAAATTAAAATTTCCTAACTATTCAATTAATGATAGGGATTTGACCGATGCTGAAAGTAGCCTGCTTACGAAGCCGCCCATTGGATAAGCCGCCCATCAGAATCGTGTCATCTCTTCCCCCTCTCCAAAATGACCCTTAAAAGTACAAAAGTGACAAAAAGACATACTTTAGGATTATTTGTGTATTCTACCAAATATCATTTTGTTGACTGTAAGAGAGGAAGATGGATAGTAGGACAACTGTAATTAATAAATGCATACACGGTTAGGGTGTGATCCACAGAATGTACACAAGACTTACCTTCAAATATTATAATGCACAATTCAAAAATGTTTATATAAATTAATATGAAAACAACATGATGTATATGTTTGTAGTAGGAGAGAGAGAAAGAGATGGAGCCACTATCGCCGTCATTGGCAAGACAAAAATGTTGCTTATAGGCATTCACAAACAAGAGAGATCCGAGCACTAAGAAGATTAGGAAGAGTGATGAGGTTTTTGGACCCAATGCCTATTATGGAGATTGGGGCATGGACAATCATGTGTCTAGAGAGAGCAGCACTTTTTTGGCCAAACAAAGGGAAATAATGGTTAGAGAGGCCATGAAGGAGGAGAAGAACATGAACAGAGCTGCTAAGCAGCCCAATAAGCTCAAGAAAATTAAGTGATAGGCTGCTAGCTAGCCATGGTTAATTATTTTGTTTTCTCATAATTGTATTGTTTCATTAGAGTATTATTTTGTTTCATTAATTTGATTCTTTTGCAAAATAACGATGGAATAAAAAAAATGACTTCATTTCTCAAGACACCTCTCAAATTATCTCCTTTTGTCACTTTCAGCTCCTCATCTAAAAAGCGAATCGTTTTAACATTCTTAACTATTTAATTATATCACCTATACCTCTTCCGTTACTAAGCTTTTTGAAATAGTAATGAAAATCGATTATGTGTTGTTCAAGTACTTCAATTAAATGCCTTTATATCTAAAATATCATTATTTTTTTTATGAAAAATAAGTCAATACTTTATATACAGGCTTATGCAACCATTACAACAAACATAACCCTTATTAATAAACATTTATATAGAACGTTAACTTATTTTTCATAAAAAATAACAATATTTTGGACATAAAAGGCATATAAGTGAAGAACATGAACATTTGATTGATTTTCATCATTATTTCACGGTAATTACTAACGAAAGGAGTGTAAGTGATATAATTAAGTAGTTAAAGTAGATCAATATGATTTACTTTTAAATGAGGGAGTAAAAGTCACAAAAAACAATAGTTTGAGGGTGTTTAAGAAATTAAGCTAAAAATATACACTCAAATGTATTTTATTTAGATTAATCCATTCTTAATACAAATCTCCATTCAATGCATATGGAAATGGAGGATGGAGATGGAGAAATTAATGGCTATGTGAGAATATTTTCAATTGGGAAAAATTTTTTACTCTCAACTGGACGCTAAAACGTAATGATACTTTTTATAGGACTTGTAATTGATATTTATACCTATAAGGCTAGGGTTTAAATCTTCTGTTTTATACCCATTCAATGAACTGATGTTAATTTGCTACCACCTGTCCATTAGTAAAAGAAGCCCAGGTACTCTCCCATACCAGATCCCCTCCCATCTTCTAGATCTCTGATCGATTAAACTTCTCTTATTCTTTATCCCTCCATGGCTCCACTCTCCATGGCTCCGCTGCCATCCTCCTCATCCCTCTCTCTCCTTCTCCCTCCCCTCGACCAAATCCTATTCCTCACTGCAGAAATCCATAAGTTTAAATACACAAGTGTATATACTTATCTATATATACTATAAAAAAATCTTTTTGCGAAGAGACCTATGCGATCTTCAAAGTTCTCAACAATTTTTTTGATTTTTTTATCTATTAATGTACAAGTGGTTCATTTTTATTGTCCATTCAGTCCTATCTATGTAGAAAGTTGTAAAACGCAAAATATACAATGATAGAATTTGACATTGCTAGTGCAAAGGTCTCTGCCAAGTTATCGCTATGAAGTAAGCTTGGTGATCCCCTGTGCCGGAGCTCGATGCAGACACTACTGAACACAAGTACTGTTCGAGCTAAGACATCATTATTTCTGAGCTGTCGCTATTTAGCAAGCTCGAAAGAATAACTGCGCTAGAATTTGAACGAGGGGCAACGATCGATGGCAATCCCGAAGGATGTCACAGGACAGAAGGTGACTTGCACATCGAAGTTTCTTCTGATAGCCTCCACTTCCAGATGGAGATATCGGCAACATGATGACAGGCTACCAGTCAGGCTCTAAGAGCATGGTTGGGTCATCCGCCTACTCACTGACATAGCGATCGACGCATACGAACACACGCTGAGCTGCAGTCTATCTAGTGATAAGACAGCTAGCGTGCCAAGGCACACACCGAGCTGTGCCTTATAAATTAAGCATTTGTCTCTCTAATAGTTAAGCATATTCACTATGGAGAAATACATACACTCTCTCTCTATATATATATACATTTTTCAGTCATCTAACATGATTGTCGGAGAAGCGTTTTTTGAAAATAGCTCCGGCGGCCGTTCTTACTATTTTTGTGTCGTAGCTAGGCACATTGCTGATTGGTGACTGACTACAGCAACTTGCACCACCGCAGGACTACCGCATGTGTCTATCCTCGATTTTCATTCTCTCATCTCATAAACTCACACCCCACAATTGCAACCATCTGTGAAAAATTAATTATAGACATTTGCAAAGCCAGTTTTGATGGCATCACAAAGCAGCAACCGTTCTAGTAGTCGAGAAACTTGTAGGGAGCCCCATCATGCTCCCATAACTCTTGGAGCAGAAGGGAAAAACTATTGGACAACGCCTAAAGGACAGCCAGGGTTCCCTCTAGGCAGAATCCAAGTCGGTTGCTCATTGGAGGAGGAGACAGCCGGCACATCACCATCTAACGCCTGCAAACCCAATTGGCCAAAATGACATAGATCTTGGTTGACCATATATTGATGAAGCCGGCCTAAGCAGTAGAGGTAGGACCTTTAAAAGACAGAGCCAAATAATAAAAAGCCTCACCTCGGGCGAGTTGAAATAGAAAGCAGCGCAAATCTTGCATCAGCATGGACAGTCAAAACGATAGTAAAACCGTTGCGTTGAGCAAGTAGAAAATAACTCCCAGGTGAACACCCTACATTACGGATCTCTGCGAGGCTCTTAATGCCAAACAGAACCGAGGAGATGATCTGCGTGATAAGCTCCACAACCGGACTACGGCGGCATCGGGTAAAGACATCATCCCAGCGGGGTCATCAGGACGCATGATTAGGCCCGTGCCAAGGGAACTAGTCCGAAGTACATTGGGGGAATGGACCCTCCAGAAAAGTTCACGCAACCAAGGTTCACATTGTACGATGAGAAGTTGGACCCAAGATCCCACATCAGTCATGTTAGATAGATGATGGCGCTTTGGAATCACATGGATGCACTGATGTGCCGGGTGTTTCCATCGAGCTTGGGTGCTCTTGAGTTGAAATATTTTGATAAGCTACCTGCATGATCAATTGGAAGCTTTCACCAGCTCACCAAGTCATTCGTAGCTCGGTTCGTTATAAATACCAAAGAACCAAAGGGCATCGACTCTCTTTTGACACTCAAGAAAGGCAAGAATGAATTACTTCTCAACTACACCAAGTGTTATTGGGAGACTTATAACGAAATCGAAGAATGCTCAGAGGAGTTAGCAATGGCTAGTTACAAGCTCGGGCTAACTCCTAGTAAAAGGATTTGGGAAGACCAGCCGCTCAGCCTTCCGACTGATCTACGGGACCTCACGTCGCAGGTTAAAATGTTCACTCGGCTAGAGGACGACGTCCAGCAAGTGAAACAAAACACAAGCTTAACGCTCTAGGTCAAAGGGCAATTCAAAAGGCGGAAGAAAGGCTTGGCTGATCACGAGAGTCGGGAAAGGTAAGGGATTAACATGGTTTTCAAAGAAGCAATCTACAAGCTCCTTCCCCGAATCTGAGATAAGCCATACTTCAAGAAGTCCGACTCCTTGGGAGGGGACCCTAAAAGGCATAATCAACGATGGAAGTGTTCCTATCATGAAGAAAGAGAACACGAAATCAAAAATTGCCAAGCTCTAAAGATTTTTCTTGAATAGCTTGTCCAGAATGGACACTTGAAAGAGTTCGTGGACTAGGAAAAGACCAAAGCAGAGAAAGCCAAGGCCCAAACAAACTTCAGGTTTGACCAGAGCAGCAAAGAAACAGACGAAACCCACGAAGAAGACCTTCATTTGGGGATTATTCACATGATAGGGGGCCCGAATCACCCCAATCTTGAGTATAGGATCTGGGGGGAGATCCGCATGATTAGACAAATGAAATAGGTACTCTCAGTCTAATCAGTAGCTAAGAAGCCGAGGCATACAATGTTTGAGGCAGAAAGCATCACGTTTACTAGAGCTGACCTGGAGAGGGTCCAACACCCTTATGCTGACCCCCTGGTCATCCAACTCAGGACAAACAATTATGACGTGAAAAGAATCCTGGTGGACACGGGGAGCTCTGTCGAGGTGATGTATTGCGACCTCTTTAAATAACTCAAACTTTTAAAATCAAACTTAAAAATGGCTTGAGCCCTTCTAGTCAGTTTTAACGCTCATTCTCACTACTTTAGGGAATCGCAGCTCTCAAAATTCGAGTTGGTTCCCAAGAACTGGTGATGGAGTTCGTTGTCGTTGACATCACTTTCCCATTTAATGCAATTGTTGGCCGAAATTGATTGCACTGGATGAAGGGAGTGACTTCCACATTGCACTAAGTCATCAAGTTTGACACCCCCTGAGGTAAGGAAAACCTTCATGGAGATCAAATGGTGGCCAAATAATGCTACCTTGCTATGATCTCCACTAAAGTGGCCATCAAAGAGGTGCAACTAATTGAAGAGAAGCACGATGTCTTGGAAGACGTGAGAGAACCCGAGGCTAAGGTCATAGAGGACCTTATACGTTATGAGCTAGATAAGCCAAGCCCGAGTCATTTCTTTCTCACTGGTGCAAACTTGGAGAAACGAGAGAGAAACGAGCTCATCCAGTTCCTTACAGCAAATATCGAGGTCTTTGCATGAACACCTTACGAGATGTCGTAGATAGACCTTAATTTCATTAAACACAAATTGAATGTCCTCCCCGATGCCTGACTAGTGAAACAATGAGGAAAAATATCTACAATCGAGCATGTGGATGCTATGATTGAAGAGGTTGAAAAGTTAAAGGAAGCTAGTTCAATAACATAAGTTCTTTACCCAAGATGGCAGTCCAACACAGTCGTGGTAAAGAAGAAGACTGGAAAGTGGAGAGTCTGAGTCGACTTCACAAGCCTCAATCGGTCTTGTCCGAAAGATTGCTTTCCTTTTCCAAAGATTAATCAATTGGTGTATTTCACTTCGGGTCATGCCCGGATGAGCTTCTTGGATGCATACCTAGGTTATAACCAAATAATAATGCACGAGCTCGACCAAGAAAAAACTGCATTCATCACCC
>BRYF01000010.1:12835000-12840000 GCA_030159135.1 Actinidia polygama
AGCCCCCTCAAAACTACACAAAATAACTATAATTGGATTTATATAAATTAACACGGGGCACTTCCACTCTCTCCCCTGGCTAAAGGAAACGAGTTTAGAAGTCCTAGAGGAAGCACAATCATAGATGATTTTGCTCCCAAAGTGGTTGTCAAGGGGGCTCAAAGTATGCCAATTATCAAACCAATGTGAAAACATCTCTACCATTCCCGACCTTAACTCTAATGAGAGAGTAAACACTCTTTCTAAGGCTGAGGATCTTTCTCCAAATCCAAGAGCATTCTTAAGGGACTTTAAGATCCCATAATCTTTGCCCTTTACACCACATGTAAGACTTCACCAATTCACACCACATAAAACCCTCAAACCCAGCAAATAGGAACCAGATATGCTTAGTTATAGCAGCCTTATTCCATACACCAATCTCTTTAACCCCTAGCGCCCCTTCTAAAGTAGGAATGCAAATGTCATTCAATGCAACTTTAGCACCAGAAGATTTCAGATCAGACCCAAACCAGAAGAAACACCTCAAAATCTATTAACATCCTTTATAACTCTCTTAAGCAAAATAAAGGTGAATGCCCAATAGACCTGCATAGAAAACATGATAGATGATCAGCTAGAGTCTGCCAGCATTGGACAGAGCTTTATTGGTCCAGCTCTTAACTATTTTAGTAACCCTATCAATAAGGGGAATACAATCCACGTATCTAAGCTTATTGGTAATAAGAGAGACACCAAAATATCTAACAGGAAGCTTGCCTTCCTTAAAACCCAGAATCCCAAGTATATCAGCCTTAAACTCCTCGTAACCCCAGAAAAGCAAGCACTACTCTTACCATAACTAGGGAATAATAACCCAAAGAGACCCTTAAACTCCTCCAAAGCATCCCTAACAAGATTAACAGATTTAGCTTCACCATTTTCAAAAATGAGTAAATCATCAGCAAAACATAGGTCAACATTTTTATTCTTCTTACAACTCCAATGAAATTTAAAATCAGGGTTGGCACACTTAGACCTAAGGCATCCAACCAAGACCTCCAGAACAATCACAAAAAGGTAGG
The DNA here is from genome assembly GCA_030159135.1 of Actinidia polygama. Taxonomy (NCBI): domain Eukaryota; kingdom Viridiplantae; phylum Streptophyta; class Magnoliopsida; order Ericales; family Actinidiaceae; genus Actinidia; species Actinidia polygama. The sequence continues at coordinate 12,836,065 of BRYF01000010.1, forward strand.
GGGATAAAGGTAGTGGTGTAGCTTCAACTCATTATGCTAGTACACAGTTAGTTTAAACCCTGAACTTTAGAAAATTTTACTTTGATCCCCAACTCCGCCTTTTAAGCTTTTCAAATTACACCAAAATGCTGTAATATCACTCCAATACCTACAAACGAGAAAACGGCATAAAAAGCACAATGTAAACAAGATAATGAACTAACAAATTTATTTTGAGAGCCAAAAAATGAATATTTTTATACCTATCTGTTAACTAAAACATAACCTATGAGGGGGTGAAATAGGTTGTCTACTCTTAATGGCCAACTAAAATTTGATTAGCAATAAATCTAATATGCACTCAAAGACATATATAAGCAATAAAGAAAAGAGAGAAGAGAATGCAAACGATTTATAGTGATTCGGTCAATCCTTACCTACATCCACTCTCCATGTCTTCCTTTAGGTTCCACAATCTTCAAGCTTGCGGGTCATCCACTAGAGTGCTTCTAATCTTCAAGAGAATACCCTCTCTTGGAATACAATCAATCACTCAAGGTGATCCTCTCAAATGAATAAATGTTGTAGCAATTAAAGCTCACAACATTTAGATGAAAGATGAATACAATGAAAACTCTCTCTAGAGTGATTTTTCTCTTTTGATCTTTATAAACCAAGCTCACAATAAATGATCAAGGGATTAAAGTATTGAATACAAGTATGGAGAGAATTTATGGCACTACAATATCATCCCAACAACCCCAAGGATTGAATTTATAGCTCTAAGATGAAAACTAGCCATTTCAACATTAGATGCTCTAAACTAGTCGTTTTGATTTAATCCAAACTTTGGTCGAGGAGCTTCAGTTCCAGATAGCTATTTTTGTTCCTGTGAAGGCTTAAAACATCGGTCGAGGTTTTGCCTAACTTCGATCGATTCAAATTAGCAGCAACGAACTACGGCCGAGGGTCTGGACATCTTTCGGTCGACCTTTTCTTCATTCATTCGAGGGCATGCCAACTTTCGATCAAGGGTAAACTAAAGTTCGGTCGACCTAACTTACTTCAGTCGATGCCTTATGATTCCAGTGGCACCCCAAAACTTCAGTCAAGCCCTTGCAACTTCGGTGCATTAGTTTTGTAGCAGTTCACTATCGTTTTCAAAATAAAAAAAAAATTAACAACCCAAATTGAGTTTAAGTGATAGTTTAAGTGATTATGACATGTAGAAACTCACATATTGTATTTTGAACATGTATAGACTCTTTTAAGTTCAAATGTATTTCTCTTAAAAATGTGAGCGAGTCATTTGATTCAATTAATTTCAAATCATGTTTTCAAAGTATACATGCGTTCATAGTTTCAAAACATACTTGAATAAAGGTGTTTTGAGTTAAACCAGATTGATGCATCTTTATAACATGTGAAGTTATTTGATTTTCAATTTAGTTTTTAAAATAATTTTCAAAGTGTATTTAAATATAGTTAAATATTTATAAGTTCAATCATCAAAATCGATTATAGTTGTATGCCAACAATAATATGTATGCAAGAAATAATTTTCTCAAAAATCGATATTGACTTTCAATTTAGTTTTGAGTTAAATTCAATTTACTTTCAATTTTATAACTTCACTTTCAATTTAATTTTCTCACAAAATTATTTTTTCACAAATAATTTATTTTGAGTTAAATTGATGTATCTTTATAACATGTGAAGTTATTTGACTTTCAATTTAGTTTTTAAAGTAACATTCAAAATGTATTTAAACATAGTTTAACATTCATAAGTTCAATCATCAAAATCAATTATAGCTTTATGCTAACAATAATATGTATGTGAGAAAAATTAAAAACTTTTCAATATTGACGAAATTCACTATACACAAAAAGTGAATAGTTATCACTACATCAACAAATCAATAAAAATTCAGTAGCCCACAACAATCAATCAATTGAAATGTTATGTTAAACAAAATAGACTATTTTGTAAGTATTTTTATGAAAGAACCCAAATTGAAAAGTTACCGAGATCAATTCTATTAATTAACTCAATTTCAACATGTTATAAGTTTTTGGGACTTTTCGGTAAACAAGTCTAATATCCGGTTATTTTAGTATACAAGTATAACAAGGCTGGAGTGCAAAGCAAAAAAAAAATAATTAAAGACTTTTCTAATAGAAACAAAATGATCAGAAGTTTGCCACATAAAAGTCCTCAAAACTGGATCTTCCTGTAATTATCTCAGAAAATTATGCCCTTGAACATCGTGCTTATCTGCCCTCCTTTATATTAGAAAAATATATAGTTTTCAGTTTAGCGACGAACACTTGGCTTGCAAAGGTGGGGTCTTAGTTTACTTTTTTTTAATTTAGCTGTTTTAATATTTGACCTTTTTTATCTACCGTTTGATAAAAACTTCTACATTAACAATTCCTTTTATAGAAAAAATAAAAAAAATAAAAAAATTGATCAAATTAATTTTACAAAATATAACATTAATTTTAATTGAACTATAAAAAAAGTTCATTAAAGATGAAAAAAATAAAACTTAAAAACAGCTAAATTAACTCAGAAAGAATTTAGAATTGAAACTTTTCATTGAGAGCAATCTTATCAATTTTGTACAAAAAAATTAGCTCCAAGAGATAATTTTGATAATAGTTTCAAAATTAGGAGAAGTCAGTGCAACACTAGAAACTACAAAGGAGGTGTTTGTACTTATCAAAAATATCGGGGAGATCAGTGAAATTTACAGACCGAACCTGAATTTTTTGGGTCCTGAAGCGAGATTATAAAAGGGGTTCCTGTGTATTATAGTTATTAAAAATATAAACATATATTTTAAAACGATACTATTTCATAAATTTAAAATTATTATGTTTTGCAATGTGTTTGAGGAGGGAAAGAAGAGTTATAACTTTATTATGTTCTACTCCACTCAACACATCTAATAGACATGGATATAATTAAAAAATTATATGATTTTAGTTATAATCAAATAAAAATAGAGTTTTGGTTGTAAATTGGTTAAAATATTAGGGTTTTTTTGTAATTTTAAAAAAATATATATATTTGCACAAAATAAGTGTCACATATTGTGTTTTATTAAGTGTATTAAATAGATATTGTATTGAGGTTAATTTTGAAATAGAGATCGAAAAGTTAATGATGTTAATTAAAGGAATTAAAAATATAGAGTTCAATTTGTAAATAGCTTGAAATTTTAAAAAAAATTATAATTTTGTTCAAAAAAGAGTAAATGTCAATATGACAAAAACGTGAATCCTAGGGACTTAATCTCGAAAACTCAAGAATAAAACAAAACACTAAAACTAATATGTTACAGTGTGTTTGTGGGGTTGGGTGTTTGTGAGATGGAATGGAGAAAATCGAAAGTAGACAACTGCAATAGACCAGTGTTAGCAGATGGTGACTACAGTCGGTAACTGGTGGTTGTGGCCAAACTGTGACACAGAAACAATGAGTTCGGCCGCCGAAGCGATTTTCAAAAAATGGCTCTTCGACGATCAATTTAGATGACCGAATGATCAAAGTATAAGTAAAGAGAGTAGAAACTTAGAGCAATTGAGTTTTCATAACTTTGAGAGAATAAAGGTTGACCTTGTATAGCACAGCTCGCCCTATGCCTGGACGCGCCAACTGTCGTGTAGCTGGACAGACCGTAGCTTGGCTCGTGCTTGGACACGCTGACTGCTATATTAGTGAATAAGCACTTGACTCAGCCACACCCCTAAAGCCTGATCTGTAGCTTGTTATCATGTCGTCGATGTCTCAATCCAAGTATGGGGTCTGTCAAAGAAAATTTTGCCGTACAAGTTACCTTCTATCCTTTAATATGCTTCGGGATCGCCGTCGACCGTTGCTTCTCGGCCAAGTTTCAACGCAGTTACCCTATTGAGCTTGATATAGAGCGTTAGCTCGGCAATAATGATT
>BRYF01000010.1:12880000-12882500 GCA_030159135.1 Actinidia polygama
AATAGCCACGAACAAGTTTGAGATTTGGTCGCCAAAGAGGTTCCAATTTTATTTCACCAATTCAAATTATATTCACCAAGTGTGAGATCACCAGTACAAGACCTACAAGGAAAGAAGTGCCAAACAAAAATTCGAGGCAGAAAAATAATTATCATTCATTCCAAGAGTGGCACATCGCCATTACAAAAGAAATTTACAAAAAGTCAATGAGTAAGGCTGACATCGCCCCCATTCCCCTCTTCCTTCTTGCCAGCCTTGGCTGCTTCCTCCTCCTCAGCCAAGTCAGTATCCATCTCCATGCTTTCCAAGTCGATGCCGAGGTGGGGGTAATGGTGAGCAACCTGCCTCTTGAAAAATTCAAAACCCTCGTTGAAATACATGGCAACGGAATCTGTAACCGCGTCCTTGAAATCGTTTGATGATTTGAACTCGTCAATGGCGAGCTTCATGACTTGGGCCAGTTTATCAGTGAGCTCTGCCACCTCAGCCTCCAACCGCGCCATGGCTTCAAATTTATCCTTTAGCTCGGCCTCGATCTTCATCACCTATTTGCCCAGATCGGCAACTTGGTTCTCCGCCTTGAAAGCTCAATTTTGAGCTTTAACCATCTCAAGCTCGGTTGAGTTAGCTTGGGCGAGCTGGAAATGGTAATCGTTCTGATGATCTTGGCTCTAGAGGGGCGAAGGCAGAAACAAGCACGACTGCCTGCTACAAATAACTGTATGTGAACGCCAAAAATAAGAACGAACTACAAATATTAAACCAAATGTAAACCACAAATACCTGGTCAAGGGAATGAAAAGACTTGGTGACCAATTCGTCTGTACTAAACTGATTTACTTTCTCCTTATCGGCTGGAAGGATCACTCCATTCAATATCATACGCGCCAAAGGGGAACTCAACATCATCGAAGCTCCGGGACCCAAACTTTGGCCCGGCGAGATGGATGGACCATCCCTTGGCGCCAACGATCACCGAGCCACAGTGCTCTCCCCCTACTGGACTTGGCGTTCTTGGGTAGGGATGGTGGCATGGCATCCTTGCTCTAGAGTCACTAACTTCACCCTTCTTACTGGGCGACAAGTCATGGTCGTACCGAGGTCGCTTCTCTTGAATAATTATCCCCTTCAGGGACGGGGTAGTCGTAGCCTCCGAACTCGCATCTTTGGTGGCTACCTTCTTCTCCCCATCCTTCTTGGTGAGTGTGGACAAACTGATCCAAGACGACGTAGTTACAAAATGCAAACGGACATTAGACAACGAATGAAGTAAAATACTTGGAAAGGTTAAAAAGAAAATACCATCTGATCTAAGCTCGAGGGGCAGCCTTGAGTCTAATTTAGGCTCCGACTTAAAGTCCGAGATGGTTCTCGAACTACCAAATAAGGGGTCCCTTGGTAAATCCTTGGTAAATCCTAAGCAAAGTCAGGTCAGGGATGTCAGAGAAGGCCTTCCTAGCTATTCTCCCTATATCCCCCCTAATAACTCCTAGGTATTCTACTAAGTCACCTCAGGAAAGACTCTCGTGCTGAAGTTCACCTCAAAAGGGACTGGACTCACCCTCATCGCCCAAAATAGTATTTCTGCCTCCCTCAGATTGAGTATTCTCCCTGCCACTAGATGATATCTCCATGCTACCATGGGCGAAGTACTTCTAGAAAGTTTTTGAAGATAAGTCCTTCGACACATCAAAATAACCTCTTGGCTCTATCTTCCCGAGCACCTCCGTCGCCCTCTTAGCCTCGATCTCGGACAAGATGGGCAGCTTGTTGCAGCGTTTCTCTAAAATAGTCATTAATATCAAAAAGGCAAAATGAAATACTTTAAAATAAAATAACGCAAAGGGTAGAGACATACTTGGCATGCCCCAAGATGTAAGAACCCGCAGGATTCCTATGCCCGAAGGCATGCTCAGAAAAAAACTTCCATTTGTCTCTTGAGGTGAAGAGCAACCTCTTCTTCCACCCTTTCATGTTGCTCGACGACCCTCTAAGCAGATTCTTGTTGGGCCTCGCCTTGATGTTTACTCAATACTTCGATTTTGATGATAACAAAACATTGTGTTAATGACTAATGCGTTTACTTAGCGTGCAATTCGTAAGAATCTTATTACAGAACTCAATTGTTAAAAAGGAAACTGAGAAAACACTTTCTGCCAACGAAGTGTCGACACCTGTTTCAAAAGTGTTGACACCTTTTAAATTGGAAGCCATATTGAATAAATTCTAAAAATAGTCTTAAATAAATGAAATGATCACAAATCTCCTTGGAACGAAGATGATGAAGATCATATGCATTCATGAGAAAGACATCTTGAAGATCGTAAAGTGATTCAATGCTCAAATGGCCAAGAAATCAACGAAACATATTTTGGCTAGAAGTGTCGACACCAGTATCGACACCAAATGTCAATAATCAAATAAATATTTCTGGAGAAAAAGTGTCGACACCATTATCGACACCAAATGTTAGTAGCTAAAGAAGTATTTCTAGAGAAAG
>BRYF01000010.1:12995000-13000000 GCA_030159135.1 Actinidia polygama
ATTGGTGGCAAACTACCAGCGCAAGAAGAAGCACTTTAACGATTTGAAAAAGGCCCAAAAGAAAGCCATCGTCTTAGAGAGTGAGTTGAGGAGGAAAGAGGAAGAGCTTGCTCTTGCTGCCGTTGCCGAGGAGCTGAACAAGAAGAAGTGAGAGATCGATGGGCTATGAAAGGTAGCCCATGGTACTTAGTTTACCAACATAAAACTTAATTACATCAATCTCCTTGATATGGGTTAGCAGTTTAGCTTCAACCCATTTGGTGAAGTAATATGTGGGGGCCAGCAAGAATTTCTTATTTCCTGGAGCTTGGGGGAAGTACCCCCACCATTCTCCACTGAGCGAAGGGCCATCAATTGGTGAGTGGGGTCAAATTCCTAGCTTACTAGTGAATGAGGGGTGAAAAAAGTTGACACTTAATGCACTTACGGACATACAATTGTGCATCCTTGTGCATATACAACCACTATCATTTAGCAACTTGTCGTGGCGCAAAAACTCTACAGTTGGATCCATCCAACTCGATCCCAACTCGGTGTTGCAAAAGACAAATTCCTGATGAGTTTCGTAGTTGGGGACTGAGACCTAATCCATTGCATGATTCAACCATTTTCTCCTTCAAAAACTGACATTAAGCCTGCTAGTGTATCCGCATGTGAATTACTCCCCACTTGCTCAATTTTTATAGCTCGGAATTCCCTAGGAGGCATCGCCACTGCCAAGTATTTTGCCATTTTGGCGGACTTCGAACTTTCTGGTGACCTGATTGACCACCATTTTTGAATCGCAGAAGATATGGAGTTCGGGAACCAGCTGCTTCTTGGAAGATTTCAATCCTATTATGAATGCTTCGTACTTCGCTTCATTATTCGTTATGGAAAAATTATGCCTAAGGCAGTGCTTGAAGACTGTCCCCTCGGGGCTTTTCAGCATCACTCCTACTCCTACAAATGCACCTATGATGTTTTAGGCCCCATCAACATACATACCTCAGACCTTGGATTGAATCTAAGGTGGTTTCTTAAGAACCTCAAGGATATCCTTAGCCGCAGGTGTTTTCAGCCACCGTTGATGTCCTTGTCGAGCTCTCCTCCTCCCTGTGTGTAGATACGAGATAACCCGATTCTGGAGACACAATTTGAGACGAGAATTCTGCAACAAAAGCATCCAAGAACTGGCCATTAATTGCCCCTTGGTAGGAACTTGATGTTAGTTTCCAGAGCTCAACACCCCATTTGGATAGTCTCCAGGACAAGTCTGCCTTTAGGAGCATGTTCTTCAAAGGGAACTCGGTTTATGCTGCAATTGGGTGAGCTTGGAAGTAGTGCATGAACTTTTTAGAAGTAATGACCAAAGCTAGAATGAGTTTTTCCAACAGAAGGTATCTCGTTTGGTAATCCATAAATGTCTTGCTAACAAAGGAGATCGGGGGTTGCTCACCATCTACTTATTTTAGCAACACTGATCTAACTCTCCCTCATCTGGGATAGAGAGAAGTGGTGGCTTGGTCAAATACTACTTGAACATTAGGAGTGTGAGCTCACACTCATCTCCCTAGAAGAACTTGGCGTTTTTGCGAAGGAGTTGGGAAAATGGGCAACACTTATTAGAAGACTTACTGAAGAAATGATTAAGCGTTGTTGCCGTTCCGGTTAGCTTTTAAACATCATTCGTAGTTCTTGGACTCTCAAGGTCTTTGATGGCCACAATATGTTTCGAGTTCTCCTTAATTCTCGGCCGAGTGACTAAATGCCCTAAAATTTTACCCGACCTGAACCAAAAGGCGCACTTAGTCGCGTTCAATCTCAATTAGTGCTCTTTTAAGATCTCGAACATCTCGACGAGATTCTTCAGATGGTCTCGTTCTTCTTGGCTTTTGACCACCATATCGTCAATGTAGGCGACCATCGTACTCCCCATCAGAGACCCAAATATTTTGGAGATCATTCTTTGGTAGGTGGCCCAACATTATTCAACCTAAAGGGCATGACCTTGTAACAAAAAATGTCTCAAGGGGTGATGAAGGTGGTCTTTTTTTGATCCGGCTCATACATCGCTATCTGGTGACTGAAAAAGAAGATAGGGAAAACAAAGCAAGAGAATGGTTATTGGCTCTGTATTAGAGATAAAGAGTTAGTATTGATTACTTGTGAGAGAGGGTTTGTCTCATTTTATAGTGTAGCTCGGCTGGTTGCGATTGCCATGTTAGTGAGTAGGCTACTGACTCAATCATGCCCTTAGGGTGCGGTTGGTAGTTAGCCCATCGCATCATCGATGTTTGAGCTCAAATGTATGGGTGGCAAAAGGAACTTGTCGTATAAGTTACCCTCCAACTTTGAAACTCAACTTGAAAAACTCTATAGGATAGGCTCACTTACCGAGTTATCACGTGAAGATGCTGACCAAATGTGCTATGAAATGATAACCCGACGACAATGCTTGTCTAAGCTCGACTGATATAAAGCAGAATATTTTATCCTCTTTAAAAAAACCAAACACCGCCATCCTTTTCCAACCCCTTTGATTCACCCCTCTAATTCATCGCTCTTATAAACCCCAGTCCATATGAGACAAAGAGAGTGGTAATACTTGTTGGGTGTAGTATTCAAGAAATGAAAGAAAGAAAATTGAGGATAGACACCTGCGGTGGACCAGTAGATGCTGAGGGTGGCAGTCGACAATTGCTGGTTGTTATGGCCAAGCTAAGACAAATAAATAATGAGTTCGACCACCGGAGCTATTTTTGAGAAATGGTTCTCCGACAGTCAAGTTAGCTGACCGAATGATCAAAGTGTATGTATGTAGAGAGAGAGAAAGTAGAAGCCTCAAATAGCTAAATTTGCATACCTTTTGCGAGAATAAGGGTCACCTTATATAGCTCAGTTCGGCGCATGCTTATGTCACTATAGACTACAATTCGGCGCGTGTTTGGAGGCATTGACTGCTGTGTAAGTCAGTAGGTAGCTGACCCAGCCATCATGCTATCGACGTCTTGATCTAGGCGAAATGTCACGCCCCGGTCAAACCAAGACCCGACCACGAAAGCAAATAACTCAAATGCTGAAAAGTCAACTAAACAATATGATAATACACTTGTCATTACGTCAGAATACAATACATCTATCCCTCCCATGTGACCATGCTCTCCATGAGCTATCAAATACAAAATAAAATGATAACCTATGGACAATGCTCACACCGGACCAAAAGAATATTACAATCCCCAAAATATTACATTAAGATAGTTCCTAAACAAAAGATATGTGACAGCAATCCACATGCCTCACGACTCAGGATCACCCTCGGTACCTGAAATTTATTTTATAGTAAAGGTGAGCTACCTTGAAAAGATTTAACAATGGACTTGATGTCTCAAGCCATATACAATGAAAACATGATGTAATAAAATATATTTTTATTCATATCAAAATATACTTTTGATTTCCCAATCCGTGATTTCACAATTCCAACAATTTATCCAAGATCCCGGCTTTCCTCAAAAGCATTCATCACTTTAAATAAAATATAATTCAAATTCATGATTTATCAAATCAATGAGTTCACAAACTCCTCGGCTTTTCTCAAAATATTACTCAACCATTTAGAATGACACACATAGGCCAATACCTAACCAACCTCATTATGCCTTGAGCATATGAGACAATATCCGACCCCATTCCTTGAACTTTCCCGAAAGGGTCGACATTCCTTATACCCGGCAGCATTTCTCGGATTTTTACTGAAAGGGTCGACATTCCCTATACCATTTGCGCAATTGCCATCTAGGACTTTAAATTTGTCAACTTTCTGGACTTTCACCGTGGGTTTTGACATTCTCAATTTTCGGGTACACTCATGTACCAAACTCGGTATATCCTAGCGTGTCATTCCCAAAATTATTTTCACATTAACTATTATCAAAACCACTTCCATTAAATCATTCTCAAAATCAATTTCACGTAAACCATTCTCAAAATCATTTTTAATTATCAAGTATGCACAAAGATCACATTTTTCAAATTTCATGTATACAAATGTTACATTTATCAATAATTAATGCAACAATAAAATATACAAAATATCATCATGCTCAAAGTAAAACTTTTAGAAAAAACAAATTAATTTAATTTTTTTTACAGTAAAAAATTTTAGGTCATTTTTTACTGTAAAATGACATGAATGCCCTCATTGGGCCTTGGGCTTTATTTGGCCCAAGCAACAATCCCAATAAGTCTTGAGTCCAATCTATTTGGCCCACTCTCTCACTCCTCTACTTTCAAGCCCAAATAAAAATTTAATTTTGGATCCAAATTAAATTCAATCTCACACAAACCCAATTATTATTTTGCCTTAGCCCAATTTAAATCACAAATGACCCAATTTTATTAATTTAGGTCCAACTATTGCCAACACAATATTTATTTTCTAATATAAATATGCTTATATACATACATACGCATATGTGTATATATACATGACATCACCCGTACATCTTAATTACATCATCTTCAAAGAAAAAATTTTGAACCCTTACACGAAACCTTGGCATACAAGTTACCTTTTGTCCCTTGATTTGTCTCGGGATCGCTGTCGATCGCTGCCCCTAGGCCAAGTTTCCGGCACGGTGACCCTATTAAGCTTGCTATATAATTACAACTCGTCATTGGTGCTTGCCTTAGCTTGGACAAAACTAATATTCGGTAGTGTCTCAACTGAGCTCCAACGCAGAGACCCCGCCGAGCTTGCTCAACAGTTAGAATTACTCGTGACCTCGGTACTTGACCTGCGCGAGCTAGAGAATAAACGTTACCGACCAAGGTGAGGCACTCAAAACCCCTCCGGCGTAGGAATCGGACCAAGGCGAAGATAAGCTAGGCAAAGCAAAAATACCAGAGCTCTCAGAATAAACAAGGGTTTATGCATACCTTTTGAATGATGGGGGAGCGACCTTTATATAGTTGGAGAATGGAGAGCTGTGTAAGGTAAGTATGGCGTGATCCTC